>JAGDQP010012157.1:0-51051 GCA_022664845.1 Lepisma saccharinum
TTTTTTTTTTTTTAGCAAAACATGTAAATGAAGTATAATTTTCTGAACTATTATCGTTCGTAGGTCTTTTCAGAGATGCTGCCAGGATTTCCGAATTTGGGGATGTAAAGCCTTTAAAAAAAACATGGTTTAAGCAGAGTTTTGATGAGTTTTTATCGCTTCTCAACTGTAAAATTTTAAATCTGTGATGTATGATCGAGAATTTGGGGGTGACACCACTCCATCTATGGTAGTGAGTCTGGCAGAATCACTGAAACTTTCGATGAATTTTATTTTGCCACCAAAGTGCTCAACACACCTTAAAAGTATCTCAATGTCACTGTTTTCACTGATATCCGTACCTCTACCACGTAAGTAGCCAGCCTGGTTGGACATGTTTCGTACTGTCACCATAAGAACGATGACGTCATAGTTCACCTTGTTAGTAACACCCAGTTTTGGTGGTCCAGGTTGCGGACTTCGGATCGGCACTGAGAGAATGTAGGCATGATAGAGGCCAGCGGTCTCCTGACTAACGTGTTCCTGCGTTATTCTTTTCTTCAGCTAAGGAATGTTCGAATGGCACGTAGATAAAAGTCCTACCCACTACCTTCCTTACCCATGCCCTCTCCTTGTGATTGACTTAAGCCGTAGATAAGAGAGGAATAATTTTGATTTTTTTTTTTCTTCTATCTCTGATACAGCACGGTAATTTCATATCCTCCTTTTAATTTATATTTACATCTAAGGGCCTCACAAGTAGCTGAAGCCTATTTCCGTCATTAGTCTGAGGTATGACGTCCCTGGACAAGCACTATTAAATTAGCAGCTAGGGACAGAGGGTAAAAATTATCAGCGATGGTCTTTTTCTAAGTACCATATCGGTATTTACCTCGTGAAATTCAGGAAAACCTTGCAAAAGTTCAGTTAATATGGTTGGCAGGAGGATCAAAAATGCATACCTTCCCAGTCCTATTTCGAATTTTGAGACTGTAAATACTAAACAGTGATTCCGCCAGACTCCCCCCACTGTGGGGGACCAAATTCTCAAGAACAGCCCCAACTTTATAATTTTTACTGTCAAAAATCGATAAAACTCCATTTATATTCTCCCATTTTTGACTTTACACCCTCCCAAACCGAAAATCCTGGCAGAATCCGTGACCACTGGTGATAGGGCATTCGATCATGTAAACGATTGCATGAAACCTTTTATATTGAATATAATATTTGTTATTTATTTAATTAATCGATTAATTTACATTTGTTGGATTATCTAAGCCGCTTCAAGGGTTGACGATACTCGGTGGGGAAATCTTCTGGGGAATTGGTGAGGAAAGTGGCGACTTGGTCCGGTATTCTGCCTACAACTAGGGTATTTTGGAATCGGGGGGAAAACCTCTGTGAAACCTCCGTTATGGTGGCCGACGTGAGTAGGATTTGATAGAATAAAACATTTATAATATGAATAATAAGGCAATAAAAGAGCGGAAAGAGTATACAGTTTTCTCCCGCTTTCCGAAACGAAACAATCAATAATAATAATGTTTCTAAACTCAAAAATATTACTAAATCATAACCATAACGGCTAGAATCTACAATGGCACTAATACAGTATATAGCAAAAAGAGAGACCAGGCGATAAATACACAACCTTTGTAAACGATTAATAATGTATGTACTGTAGTACATTGTAGTATCATTTTCAGTACAAAAATGGAAAACACAAACTGAAAGGTTGAGAGGTTCAAAAATTCGTATCTGATTTGATGTGACATTATGCACGTAACTAGGTCAATTGCAACTAAGAGCTTCAATCCATTGTTCTTCGTGTGTATTGTTTGATCTATTGTCCAAACGTACAAAATTGTATTAGATTATATGCGATTGATGGACAGGTATTATTAACTACGTACATGTGGCATGCAGGCAAATGCCGAAAGTCATGCAATAGCAGAATGTAAACTCTTAAGTAGAGCCATCGGCACGTGATGGCTTAGGAGAACGTCAAGATCTTCTGAGGTGATATCTCGTGAGATAGATGGAACATGGGTCAATCTGAACATAACAAGGAGACGCAAAATGAACGGGACATGATTGTAAATCTTACTATCTCGGAAGTTGTGTGGAAATTCTTCATTTCTTTATTAACGGTGTCACCTGTGTATCGGGAATACCTCATGAAAGACATTACTGGTTTACTACCGACTGTGGACAACGCACTGGTCACCAAGGATTCCAGCGGCATCTCGTAGAATCGTCCATTGTTAACAGACAAGCAATACCGAATCAAATTACATTCCTACTCCAGTTACAGGACATTCCTAACTCATATCAGCATATCAAGCGTTCTTTAGCTTCCATGGGATATGGAAACAGAAGACGCACTAAAATTAGTACAGGACAATTAGTCCCTAGACTAGAGTACTAGCAAAGTATGACACGGCCCGATGAGTTACGGCACAAGTTATCTCCGGTTGATAGCAAATTTCAAGTGTAGTATAAGAACCTACGATATCATGAATCTGAGTGATCATCAAGCAACTTGCAGGCTGGTAGTGGTTCCAGTACTGGTGTGGGGTAGGTTCATGTGGCATGGGTTAAGACTACTGGTCCTCCTTAACATGCTATTAACCGGTGACCGCTACATTGTCATGCTTACTGATCACTGTATCTGCATCCCTCCATAGATGTTATGCACCCCCACAGCGATAGAACATTTTCAGCAGAACAATGAACTGAATCTCCGGTTGTCCAGAATTGTATCAAGAATCATTTTGAACAATTACGACGACGTTCACCTGACGTGAACCCAATCGATTATTTATGGGTATCGATATGCACCCAAAATCATGCGCCTACAAATACTGAGGAGGGTCTGTGTGCAGCTATTCAGATGGTACCATTGCTGGTTAGTCACAAGTCCAATCTACTTACAAAACTATATCAAGCAGGAGTACTTATTTCCATTCTTGTATATAACAAGGTTGTTCCCTTATAATTCATCTAGTTTATTATTCTCTTTCAACCACCTTGTTTCGACCTTCTGTTTACGAAACAATGGCCTGCAAAATCCAAATCCACATTATCCTATTACCATTTCTTCACAGTCTACCAGGTATTTATCTTTGGCTGAAAACTTCATTCTTCCTTTCTTTACCTATTATTGTAAATATGATAAAACAATTTAACTAAATCTCACAAGGCAGCAATAACGAAATGATCAACCCCAAACGGCTGTAGATCATTTGGTAAAACGTTGGCTTAGCAATGGGAAGATCCTAAGAACAAACCAAGCAACCGCCAATATCAACTAAGATTTTTCCAGGGCAAATACCGGGACGGTATCTTCAAACTTTACCATGGATGACTTCTTTTCAAACATCCTCTACCCTATTCTATTTCGGTCTGAGCCAAATTTGCCTTAAAACCATTAATATATTCAAATTCAAATAATAATCAACGCATGCATAAATATCATAATTATAGTATCAGTCTAGCTCTTACAACATTAACATGAGAATCATAAATTATTGACCTTTTTGTTTTGTTTTATCAATATTTCTCTGTATATCCTAGTTTTTGTAATGTTCTTATTAATCTCATGTATAAAAATCATTAGTTTAATTTTCCATAATTGCACTTAATGAAATACATGATATTTTACTTTCATTCGGTTATTTTATTTAATACTGTTGCCATTTTCATAGACGTCGTGACTCGATTAAGCGTCACTTTTTCATACATGATTTTAGTACTGATTTCTTCCTTATACCACTCTTCATCTTCCTTTTTCTGAATTTACCATTAGCCCTCACCGCATTTCCATTATCATGGCGAAAATCCTTTTCTCCGTTTACTCATGTCTTTTTTTTTTTTATGAACTGGAACCGATGTAGTCATTTAACAAATTTAGATGTGTCGTTATTTTTCGATATTTATTGTCACTGATTTTCATTGCAGGCACATGATTTTCTTCTTGACTAACTCCATGGATGATATTCTGCACTTTTTGCTCTAGAGCCTGCAATTACTTTAGTAATGTACTCATTTTTCACCGAAGCAGTGAAAAATGAGTACCTTCTTTTTCAGTCTTAATGCTTTCATTTTGCGAAACTATTGTTTACTACGATCTTTTATAATGTAGTGTATTCCTACTGAAAGCAATTTTCTAATGTTAAATATTGTTTATACGTTTCATTTATGATACACATACAACATTTGACTACGAAATGTTGCGCAATTTTAAATATTTCTCGCAGAATCTCATTTCAATATAAATAACATTCAAAAATGGCATATAATCCATTTTTTTAGAAACATAATCGTGAAATTTCTTCATTACTAGCATATGTTCTAATATGGTAAAATATGTAACGTCAGTTTCCACTTCATTAAGTAATATGTCATCTATTGACACTGCGTAAATTACAGCATTATCTTTACACCTACTATGTGCGTTTTCTACATATTCATTGGATGTACTTCTCTGTGATACTAGAACTTTATTCGATTATTTGATTGTACCTCTACATATCCACTGGGCCAAGTTGGCATTATTACTAAGTTTAGTCCAGAGATGGAGCAAATTGAAGTTCAGTAGCATAATGCCTTGTTTACAATACTAATATCTTACCACGATTAACGTTCACCAGGATCATTTTTAGATGTAAGTTTCCATTAAATGGGTTTCAAAGTTAACCAGCGCCAACTTACGACGGACGGTTATCTTCTTAAGTTAGTAACATAAAGGCAAGATGGCCGTTAAGCGCAGCTCACTTCGTAAGTTAATTTCTTTCGTTTTCGGAATATATAACATCCTAGTAATGTGTAATACTTTAATAGTATTGAAGCATGACGGCACAACTAATATACAAAATGTTACGCTACAATCAATCATATCTGTGAAGATTATTTTATATTTTAGACATCTTGTCGTGAAACCTTTTACTTAATTCCGTGATACTCAGCAGATGGCACTACAAGCACAGAAACAAAGTTCAGGTAATAGTCTGAACGGAGGCTAATTTCACCCATAATTCTTTCTAAACAAAGCGTTAGAATCGAATTGGTACATCCATTCTCAAGTGATTCGCAATTATGAGTTTAATAAGTGAGTCTCGTTATCATGAAAATAATAAATGCTGTAGTTCACTAACCTAATTTAGTGAAAGTCATAAGGGTCCTATACAATGATACAAAATTAGAAGTATATTTCCCTAAGCGTTTTCTCTTGATGTCCAGTATAAATTTTAATACTTTAGTTTAGTCACAATGGAAACGTAATAAGGTTACTAGTGCGAATAAAATGTGGACGGTTATTCACTCTTTCATCACATTGAATTTGGATGGAATACGTCTATCCATTCTTACCTAATGCCTCAAAATGTGTTTTAGTTCAAGTATCGTTTACCATGTAACCGACCTGTGATCAAAATAAAAATAATAACTTACATCGCTTACCGGCTCGAGCACTATTACTATGAGAAATTTGGTGAATATCTGTTAAACGGTCTACAAGGAGTTTGCGTACAACGAAATGCAGATTCCGGAGATATAGCAGCTCATCTCACTAACGCTCGCTTGTTCTGATTATAATATGTACTTTATTGTAACTGGCTTTCTTATAACAATATTTATTGTGGATTTTTTTAATACTTTTATATTCTTAGGCCTACACATAAATTAAAAGTAGTATTTGTCAACAAAATTGAAAACATATTCATTAATGTTGGCCATTATCGAACCCTGGGCGTTTGTCTGTCATTATTTCTTATTGCGTCTCGATCTTCAGTAGGTTGGTCTTTTAACATTTGTTTTAGTGACAGGTTCGGTGCTGATTGGATGATAATTCGTGTATTAAATTCTATCTACTTGTGAAATAAAATCAATTCGTTAATGTGTGTACATCTTTGCAACCACAAAAGGTGTGAAATTTCGGAATTAGTTTCTGTGCGAGGCATCGTTACAAATGACGTAATATTTGGACAGGTAATGACATCATAATTAGATAAACACAATTATGTTATACTTGTATTGCACGGAATTCATTTCTAAAGTATTGTTGTATAGTTTTTGAAATATACTGTGTATATATGTAACTATACTTCTATCGCTGAATAAACCGGCAACCAATCACTCACTCATAGAATCAATATTAAAGCACACGCTAGCAGCCCTGTTATTAGTCACTGCTCACATAACGTAGCTGAAAATATTCTGGTGTTGTCCACATCCAGTAAACACAAACATGAAAAGACTGCTTATGCTTAATTGCATAGCCTTAACAAAACATGCTTAGGAACAATATAAGACCTCTCCACTAATTACAAAAAAAAAACAAGCACAATTAAATTTGAATTATAAAAGCACGTAGGGCAGATCCGTTTACAGCATACTGGAAGTGATGAGGTAAAAAAGATACTTAAAGAATGGTTGTGGATGCAAGTTGGACATTACTAAATGTATCAAAAGTAAAGATGAGAAGAATATTGAAAATCTGAGACAAAAATAGCGACATTTCGAAGTGAAATATGCCTAACTTCCCAGAACCCAAATAGCATGCTAGCTTGTGACAAAGTTGTCACTTACTTTCAGCTTGGCAGACTTGATATTGTTTAGAAATCGATAAACAAGCATAGAACGAGCTTCTTGGATCAACATTTTTACTGGTTCTTTAAAACTGGCCTATTCCAGTCTGAAGTCGAGCTTGTTGGAACAAGTAACTACGCCAGGAAGTTTGTTAAACTTAAAATATTGTTGAATTTTATTTCGTTGCACTTTCCGCTATCGTCTCACTGCACTGAAGTTTCATCACGTGTGGAATGACTTGATTTAGGAACTATGCCAGTGGGAAATATATGGTGGTGAAACTTAAATAACATTGCAAAACAAGAGATGGGGAGTTGCCCGCTTGGTGTAATGGTTAACGTACCGGATAGCTAGACCGGTGACGCGAGTTCGAATCCCGGTGGGGTACTTGGTTTTTAACTTCTTGGTTTAGAAAAGAACTTTATTTTTTTTCTTTGTACTTCTAAATAAATGCTCCCTTTTGCTTGCTTTAGCGTTTCTCAACATCTTACTAAATTCTCGGAAATAGCTGAGAGAAACATCAGGTTAGTTTTTTCTTTTATAAGCTTTAATATCATTCCGAAAACAGTAGTAATTAACCGCTTCTGATTCATTCACTACGCTGACAGTTGAATATGTTTAGGTCGTGAAAAAGTCTGTGTAATGGAAAAATATCACATAACACACACTCCCTCTTTAAAGCCATTCTGTAATGAAACCACTCTGAAATTCATAACCGACGTCTTTTCTCAACAGCCGTGGCAGCACAGTGGTTAGTGCAACAGACAGCAAATCACAAGGTTCCAGGTTCAAATCCAACTGCAAACAAGTGCGACAAATTTCAACTGTACTTTAAGACGGAAGAAAACGACAAGTGATGAAGTAAAGACAGAATGTAGACAAGATCACACTTTTACTAAAACTACTGTAAAAAGTATATGTAATTTCGTTAAACCTACTTGCCATCCTTATCCTGTCAAGATTATTTCAACCTTGATCTTATGAACTAGACTGCTTGATGCAAAACTTGTTTATACCTTCTTGGCTTGATTTACTAAGCTTGCCACAACAAACTTCATTGATTTTTAAGTCAGGTGAAAAAATTGCTATGTGGTAAGTGTTTGTTATATAAAAATACCGAGCAAGAAAAACTGGTTGTGGTACCATCAAATTGACCTTGTAAATCGAGATCGCTGATGACCTCACATGTGAAGTCACTTCCTCACTACCTGATTTCAATAAGACACACTAGTCTTAATTATAGACTGAGCACTTAAAGTGCAAAATTACCATAGCTTAATGTTGTAGCTCCACCAGATTGAAAGCAGCAAGTTTAATCAAGGTCAATGGACCCAAATCTGAAATCAGTTTCTCTCTATCTGTTTCATTTAAAAGCTAACGTGCCTCACAGCCTGAGTTCAAGAAGTGCAAAATTACTATAAGAGAGAGTTGTAGCTTCACTAGATTTAAAACGGTCGATGTCTTTGAATCCAAATCAGTATTTCTCTGTTTCATGGATATAATTAAAATGGAAAACAGCCATCTTTTTTTTTCTTCGTTCACCAGGAGAGCATAGAGTAGACATATGCAGGGTTTCTGCCAGGATTTTCAGTTTGGCGGGGGGTGTAAAGTCAACATTAGTGGAGTTTTGCACGGTTTCTATCGATTTATTACCGCAAAAATTATAATGTTGGGGGCTGTTGTCGAGAATTTGGTGGTTACACCCCCTCAGGCGAGGGAGGAAGCTGGAGGAATCAATGGACACATGTATTAAACAGATGCTGTAGAAACAATTATGATTATAAGGAGGTGTGGCTGGTTAATTTGCAACAGGGCAAGCACCTACTTTTGAAGACTACATTTCTATACAAGCAATGATAACATACATACGAGTAAATTTATTTTCTACTTAAAAATATATTTTTGACGTTTAGAGAGATATTGAAATTGAAATGAGTGAATACTTACCGGTGGTCCATAATGATCTTCTAATTTATTGTGTAGGAGACCGAATAAATCCCTCTTGTCTCTGTCTGTTAAGGAGGCGCCAGAGACCACTGCTACAACTATTGACACACACAGTAGTTGGATCTAAAAATATAAAACAAAAAATAACATATCAATACTTTAAATAGGAGAAAAAATATAGGCTCAGATGATGTAAGCAAACCACGTCGCATTTCTGCACTATGACTGTATTACAATTATACAAGTGAACCATAGATGGCATCTAGCTAATGTGATGTTAATTCTGGATCACTTCATTAATTTTCTTTGTAATTACGTTGCCATGATTCAAAGCTTAATTAAGCATAAAGAAATATGTAAGTTGTTCTTCAGCGACAAAATATACATGCCAAATTTGACTATAATTTGTTTCCTCACTTGAAAATAACATTAGAAAAAAACTGAACGAGAAAACTTAGTAACGAATAGCCTTATCTGAAGTCAAATATTAACTGTGGCTCTCTTTTTCGGTTTATAGTCAGAAAATATCTTTTAACTCAAGATATAAAGCGTGTCGATCATCCTTGAACAATATGCAACCCGATAGACGCATCAGACAGACGGGTTCTCTACAACATTGATCGGTGTCATGATTTTTTTTTTTTTTTTAGCATTGCGAAGTTTGATATGTTAATCGTTAGACAGAAATACCTTAGAACAGTAAAACATAAATGTTATTTTATTTCTTCCTTAGATATTCTGCATCAACATTTTGACATTTGCAATAAATTAAAACAATTCCTAATATGTTGAATAAATTTTGGCAAAATATATGTTTAAAATAAGATTTCAGACATTCATTCACACACTGGTGCGTTTTCCCGAAAGGGCACATTTTGTGACCCAAGCTCACTGGATGAGTGAACCAATATTAGTTTTCCGTTACCTTCTATCGGTTTCACATGACGTCCTAAGTACAGGCGGTACAGTCTAAAGTGAATACCGAACATATTCTGGCTAGGAACCGAAACCTCTTAATTATGCGGCAGAAGCAAAACCATGCACCCACCAGGGTATACTAACTCATAAACGTGCATTACAAAAAAAAAAAAGTATCATACCAGTAATTTTTCCACATTGAAGAATTACACCTAATTTTTAAATTATTGGCCTGAAAACCGATCTAGAGAGGGTGATGAGTCAGAGGAAGTCGTGTTCGTCTCAGTTTCCGGATTGAAACTCTATGATGGGCATCCTAATCAGGGATTCTGCCAGGATTATGTTGGGGGGGTGTAAAGTCAAAATTGGGAGGTTGTAAGTGGAATTTTGCACGATTTCTATTTATTTTTTACTGTAAAAAGTTTTAAGTTGGTGGGGGAGGGGGTGTTCTTAAGAATTTGGAGGGGTGACACCTCCGATAGGGGGTCGGGGTCTGGCGGAATCACTGAATTATTGCAGTCACAGTACCTAGCATGGCACCATTTGCGATACAGTAACTTAAATGAAAGCAAGAGTCAGTAGTGTAATGTGATCCGCCGGATATCCACATTGGTCGATATCTGGATCTTGATCCCAATTTCAGGATCCAGGATTCGATTCCCAGATCAATACCCGAACTCAGGACCGGTATCAGAGATCCCCGCATATAAGGATATCCGCACTCAGGTTCTGTATCTGTAGTTCGGCAGACAAAAGTATCTAGCATCGTAATCCTTTTCGACACACGCAACGCGTACCAGTCTCTATCAGTTTATCTTGATTCCACCTATCACTGTGGAAGGAAATTAACACATGTGAACGTTTGAAGTCGTTAATGCAATTTCCTCTATAAACTACAGCAAAAGCACTTTTAGATGAAATCATTCCTATAAAACGATAGTCACGTTGACGGAAGTATTAAAGTACATTTCATCTCGGCGGTTTTAATCTTTACGACCGTGAAAGATCAACAGAAACCACAAAAAAGAAGAAGAAAAAAGATGTGCACATGGATTAGCAAGCAAAGCGTGTTAACACCAGCGTTGCCAACCGTATACTAATTTTCATGGACGAAGCAGGATAAATCCTACGTGTAAATTTATTAACTAACAGACACTATCTAGAACAGCGTTTCTAAAACTCACGTCTGTAGACGTGTGTAGTCCGCGGAGGTTCTTCTGATGGCCTGGAAGATATAAAAGGGACGTCAATCTACACTCATGCTCGTTAATTAAAGATTTTTTTGCTTTGCAAACTCCCTGTTTGTGGAACTGCCTCTGAAAAATAGGTAGTACAATGTACTCCCAATTGTTGAGAATCAGTGACGGACCCAGAGATTCATATTTTACCTTTGTTTTTGTTTCTATTAATCTGTTCCCTCCTAAGAACTAGTAGGCAAAGAACCTTCCCTCTAAACGCAACCCTGGGCTCGCCCCTGCCTCTCAAAAATTTGGAGTACAAACTTCCAAGTTTGTACTCCCAATTCAGGGGTACAGTTTTTACAGTGTATGCATAGTGACTGTGTATAGTCGTCTGCATGAACAGGAACTGCTGTTGGCCCGTTTTCCGTTGACAGGTGCAGGTCATAGAATACAGGAATAGTAAAAGGTAGTCGTCCAGGGACTAGTTTGTAGGTACCATCCTGGCATTTTCCTGGTGTGACTGAGGAAAAATCCTGGAAAATCCTAAGTAAGGATAGATGGCTGCTGCGATCGTTCCCAGAACCTTCCAATTGCTAACTAAGGAACTAGTCTACAAAGTAAACTAGGTCGCTTGGTACTCCACATTTTCAACCACAGTGTCATCACAGAGCAGGTGTATTACTTCATCCTGGAATAATACGGAGGGTCACATGCCAAAACGGACTAAGTCAAGTTTGAAATAAAGTTGGGTTGTGTCGTATTGTTAGTTCGTGTTTCTATCATTCCAAATCACGTGAGTCAGTAGCTGATATTAGATTAAAGTCCAAAGGCGTCAATTATTGTAAAAACAGGCCGGACATCGTTGTTTTTCTTCCAACTGTGATTCCAAATGCATCTAGTACTTCAGAAAACTCAAAATGTAGTTAGTCCGCTATGGCACATGACCATCCAATTATGCCCGGCTTTCCCGCAGTGAAGTCGCACCAGAGTTCCTGTATACGAATGACAATACCTATCGCGTTGGGGGAGGGGAGTGGGTGAATGATACGTTTTAATATTACATACAGAACATATACGACTAACCTTTACAATGTTGTTCTCTTTTCCTCTGAATTACTCTAAAAGACACGAGCCAAAGAGCTTCCAAATACGAAGCCTATTTACTGGCCATTGAAGAAGAAAAATCAATCTCCTTGAAACAATTCTCAGCATGATAGGGTCAGAAAATTTGTTGATAGATATTTTAACATGCCTTGTAACGAACAAAGCTTGAATCTATGCTGATTGTGGAGGATCAAGTACAGTGTAATAATAGTTGACACTATACCATGTGTGCTGATCAGGGATTCCGCCAGGATTTTTGGTTTGGGGGTGTACAGTCAAAATTGGGAGAGTGTAATTGAAGTTTTGTACGGTTTCTATCGATTTTTTAACGTAAATTTAAAGTTGGGAGGGTGCTTTTGAGGATTTGGGGCGTGACACCCCCCACAGGGGGTAGGGGCTAGCGGAATCACTGGTACTGATGAAGGACTTTAGTAATTCTCGGGGAAGTATTTTTGGAAAAATTCTGTAATTTAGCTTGCATTAGATGAACATAGAGCGGAGAGATTTCATTAAGATTCAGAAAACAAAATTAAAACTAGTTTTACAAATGATTTATTTACATAAGCTGATAATATTTTGGGAATGTAAACTTTATATATGTATTTAGTTGTTCAGGCATCTCAATTACATCCGCAATACGCGTAAATTGTCCAGAACATGTAAAACAGAGAAGAATATTTTTACCATACGATTCTGAGAATATTAAAATAATATTTTTGGTGTAAAGATCCGGAATATTTTTAGAATATTCTGTAGGAACAAGCATCCTGCATATATTTGCACAATATCTCTGGGATACCCCAAGAAATATCCTTAGCATAGGCGCTCATCAAGAACATCCATAGAATTTTCTACACATTTACCATGACTATACGGAGAGAACGTAGAAATAGTTCCATATCCTCATAGCGTAGCGTATTTCCAGAATATACCGGTGCTAAATGGGTAGTTTGACTTCATGTAAAACATATTTTGTTAATATATATTTATATATATTTATATTTAACGTTAGTGAAATTGACTTGGGTTTCAAGTAACATAATTGACCCTTACTAGGTTTGCAACACTGGTTAGAACTCACAATATACAGTCCTTACCAAGCAATGACGTATGACGTTTAGAACGAACGCTTTCACTGAGACACTCCGACAATATCTGACCCAGTTACTTACTCATTTTCTTCCTTCTCGACCCACTGCCTCCGAGACTGTTCTTTTTCTTCCTCGATCCCCGTTCCTCCTTTTGCTTTCTTCGGTATACACACGTTTTCTCAGTTTTTCTCCCTCTCCAACGTCCCCTCCATCTCTCTCTCTCTCTCTACAAGATAAACCTAGACCTTGACTTTGAGAAGATGGAACTCGTTTGGTTGGACCAGCGAAAGTAGTTTGACCTGTTCACTTCGGAAGTTCACTCTGTTTGTTTGTCATTAATCAGGGCTCATAGCTATATTTACACATTAAAAATATAAATAAAAAAGAAGGGTGACGGTTTGAGGCGATCTATTGCTCTCGCAAAAATTCTGGAGCACATCAGAATCTTATAATTGCTATATACCAGATAATAAAAAAAATATATATAATACAATTGAAAATAGAAATCAGTAAGATTTGGAAAGTAAAGACAAAGATAGTCTAAGTGATAGTGGAAGCGTTGGAAAAGGATTAAGCAAAATGCTCTACCAAATTCCAGACAATCTGATCTTAAAACATGCTAAAAAACAAAACAAAAGTACATTACTGAGTAGAGCAACTGTACGCATTTTCGAAAATGAACTGGAGTGATTATTTCAGCCAATAGACTGAAACCATCACTGCAAGAAAAGGTTTCTTAAAATTGAAAAAAAAAAAAAGTTCTTATCTGTGCAACGAGAAACAATTTTCTTAGAAATGACATATCAACATTCTCATTTAATTGAAAAAAAAAATAAGAACATGCCAGTTTGGAGAAATGTTTAGACTATTTCCAAAACCGGTATCCCATCATTTTATATATATTAAATGAGAAAGCTGATATCTCATCTCTAAGAAAATTGTTTATCGGTGCACAGATAAGAACTTTTTTCTTTGTCTCGATTTTTAATAAACCGTTTTTCACTGAATGAAATCGATCCCTGAAGTCAATGCTTTTTCTTATGTGAAAGCAAGTGAAATAATAATAATAAAAAAAGTAAATTAACTCTTTAATTAAATGCTCTAAACAGCATGTTTAATTTCGGTTAACAGTAGCTCAATTTAAAATTCATACATTAAGATAAGTTTCAAAATATAAAATACAGTCAGTTTACAAAAATAAAACGGAAAATTATAGAATTATAAAATGATTTTATTTGCTCGTCCAAAGAGCATCTTGTCTTCAGATGTTAGACAATACAAGTTTCATTTGTTATTGTAGTTAAGTCATTCTTACTAGTGTAAATTTGGAATGTCTTTTTTAATGCCCAGAACACTGTGAGTTCTAGTTGTGTAGTGGTGGTACCTTCGAATATAATGTTCTCCGAAAAGTGCTTACAATTAATTTTATTGGATAACGTTTTATTGATAAACTGTTGGTTGGTCGATTATATCTCTCCGTTTATGCAAAGCTGCTTATTCAATTTTTAAGCAACAATGCTCGTAGGTGGTATTTTTATGATAGGGTAAGCGAAATTTAGAAAATAGTAATCTATGAAAATACTTATACAACTTCGATTTTGTAGCGGGTGGTAGTTGTAGGATGTCAAATTATAATCGTATATTTAAGTTTCGTTCTCACTAATATCTTATGTAAAAAGCTGTAAGTTTGTAACCTAACGAAGCCGTTTAAATATATATAATAAGATAGGTCCCATGGAAGAACCTTATGGGATCCCACTAGCTATTCGAGCTTGCGTTGACAGAATTGTATTGATTTTTAACTTCAAAAGTCCTGTTGCTTCAATAGCATCAAAAACCATTTAAGATATTCAAGAAATGAATCAATCTTGTATTTGTGTAACAGTATTGAGTGATGTTTTAATGTATTCGAACTCTCTCGGCATAACATTCTAAACTGAAACCGGTCTATAATTTTGAATATTTGATTTATCAACATCATTATAAATTAGGGTCAATTAAAACTTTTCACTCACATCTCTGGATACCTGATCTTACGCAGGGATTCGCTAATTATCGTTGCTAATATAGGAGATACATAGATACTAAAGACTTTTATAACGTAGTTGGACTGTACTAATGCTATTCTTGGCTTGGAAAAATGGAAACACTGGATTAGGGGAAAATAGTAAGTAAGCCAATTGAGAAAAGTGTGCAAAATGCAGAATTGTCAAATTGTGAGAAAATTTCTACAGAATTAAGAACCCTCGAGGCTGGGAGCAGATAAAAAAGAAATTCCCAGTAATGTAATGAAATAATGATAATAATATCTTCTATTATTATTATTATTAAATTGAGATATTGATGGAGCTTACCAACAGTGATCTCTTCATAGAAGAAAAGGAGAGATACGTCATTGCAATACGGGAGCAACCACTCCCAACACTAAACTGAAGAAAATACAGTTCCTAATCCATGACCAAGCAGAATTTCGCATGCATGTAAAAAAAAAAATGCCTACAGAAAAAAAAAGCATGTAAAGGGTAAAACAAACACATATTGAGTGACAGGAAGAGTCAGTCTCCAGAGGAATTTTTTTACAGACAATAACGAAGCTAGAGGGAACAATACCTGAAGATCTTCAAGAACAATCGTGGATTTAGAAAAGGACAAAAATAACTATAATACTTCACTACAAGCATAAATTGCAGACAATTCTGGAAAGTATGGATTGCAAAATATAGTTGTTACAACTCAACTTGGGATCACTGACTAGAAAATGACAAAGAAAGTTAAACATCATACCTTGATGAACAAGCAGCAATTACATGCAAAAGGAGGTTATTGAAAAGTAACGTAAATAAACAAACAATCTTTGGCAACGAAACAGATACTAAATAAAACCTTAAAGTTATCAAAAACGTCCTAAGACATTAATAGAAAGAAATTGATCAAATCAATCACTATAATACTCTGAAAGAAGAGTATGGAATTCTGTATGGGGAAGGGACGCGGGAAGGAGTCAGCCAGGGACTAAGTTGAAGAGGGTATTACGGCATTCGTCTGGTGTGACTGAGAAAAATTCTGGATGAACGAGTGGTTGATATTTAATACAATGTTTTAAGAGCTTAATTGATTTTCGTTACCCGTATGGTTGAAGATCAGACAGATATTTAACATTCCTGCATTTAGTGATGCCAACCTGGCCACTTTGTGGCTACTTCTAGTCAATTTGGAATCTTTTTTTTAGCCACCAAAAATCATAATTTTTGTATTAAAGAGATAGGGTTTTAGCCACTTTCTATATCCGATCTATCCATAAAAGAGACAACGTTTAACATCGGAAACAGTAATTTAGCCACTTTTAGAATATAGCCTAGCCACTTTTACTAGTTTACTGTTGGCAACACTGCCTGTATTAGTTTGTCAAGTTTGCTTGGATTTGGTTCAAATCGTTCCATCGTCATGCTTGTCTCGTTACCACGGAAACAACATTTGTTTTTAACATTTTAGTGCAGTTAAAACCCTAAGAATATTTTCCTTAATCGATATATCAAATTTGGCTAAAATCAATTCAGTAGTGCCTTCTTCACCCACGAATACGTATTTAATAACTGAAGATTATAATTACAAAACTAGTTAAGTCCATTTTCAAACATTTTCAGAAACAGAAGAAAACAATGTAGCACTGGCGAATTCTCAGATATTACATATAAATTCAAAATCTATAACACGAATTAAAACAAAGTTTCGAATCAACGGTAGTTATAAGGAAAAAATAAACATCTGCCTGCAGTACGAATTAACACGCTAATTTTAAGAAACACAGAAACAGACTGAGTGAGTGTGGCTGCTTAAATCCTTAAGAATAGGCCTACTTCCTTAAATTGTTATGTAAAGTTTCGTTGAAATTAGCTTTTTTCTTTGTGAAAGAACGTGTTGAATCGGTCCAGGACTTGACCACGTAAAAATCCGTTGAACATTTATTTTGTCGCTCACTTCTTATTAGGAAATAATCTAATGGAAAGCTTTTACGCCGTTTACCTGGAAACATAGCTTGCTTTGTTTCTCAACAGAGAATTTGACATCTATTGCAGAAACAAATATTGATAACATTGGAGGTATGTAATTGGATAGAGATAAGGAGCTTTTCAAGGACAAATGACGTCATATCTCGACTTAGTAAATCGCAATCGAAGTGGCACGCAGTATATGTATTTAAGTCATATTTTGATTGAAAAATACAGCTTAAAGGGGGATTTCTGTGTATGCTATATTGAAGTATATCAATTCCTTGACAATGTCATTCTTAAGTCGCCAAATTTGTCAATGCGGCACTACCTCAATCGTAAACAATGATCAAAGAGGTGTGTTTTGTATAACTTTGATTGTGATTTTTCGAAATTTCTTTAAAGGAACTAGTTTCTTGATGTAAATAATAACCTTTCCAAATTTGTCAAACTGTACCAACCCAACGGAAAGTTCCCTTGACAATGGAACACCGATCCGTTAACGTTTCTTTTCCGCAAACAAACGCGTTTCGTTCATGATTTGTTTTCTTAAATATATAGACGTAACGTTCTTCGTTCCTCAAACGAGGAAAAATTTCGATCGATAAGCATCCTTTCTCTTGGATTTTTTTTTCTTTAGCGGGAGCAAACAACTTGATTTTTTACCTTCTTTTAATATCACTTTGTCCGTCTGTCCGCCAGAAATACAGGCAGAGAGAAACTTACTTCAGATTTTGGTTCAGTTCATGTGCAGATTTACGTGGCCATTTTTAATGTTATAAGACTCTAACCTTCGCTTACAATATTTTTACACTATAAGTACTCACGTAACTGTTTCAACGACATACAAGCGTACTGAACGAAAGCAGACAAAGACAAACTGAGTTAAGATTTGTGTTCAAATGATCTGCAATTGCTTTGTCACTTTCAAATAGAACGAGGGTCGCTAAGAACAAACAGAAGCTTATTGTGTTTATTATTTTTTTTAATTACAATGATTACCTATTCTGATTCAAGATGGCGGGGTTGTCGTATAGATAAAGATTGATTTTTTTTTTGTTTCTGTGTCCAATTCAGATAGATTTGTGCAATATTAATGTAGAATATTATAATTAGAAAATCAATACCTTTTACTCCGAAAATTAAGTAAATTTAGTAGCAAATTTACACGTTCAAATTCCTACCCACTCGTAATTGATGCACCAGTAATAGGATTAAAATTTATATATCAATACGCACATTATTTGCTTGCTATCGATAATCTTTCCCTATCGGCGTGTCGAAAACATTGGCTAATTTTCGGTAGTTTGAGTACCAGTGAGACGCCGTGAAATAGTCGTTCAGCAGTTGTTTTTATTTACAAAATCCTACAAAGTTTATACAAAACAGGTTCAGAGTGAATTGGTTATTGCTTGAATTGTTGATGAATACCTGAACGAGCTTCTAAAAACGGGCTTCTAAAGTTTTGTGGTATAGTGAACTCTGAACCACTGTGTTTAATGGACCACGACACGAACTGAATCCGGTGATCACGCGCAGAGAAAATGAGCGCGCTAATCTCTAGTGAATTGGGTACCGGTACCAATATAAAAAAAACTGGCTTCATTTCCTGAGTCACGTGTGACAGTTGGTCAGAACTTGCTGATAAGTCTGCATAGGCTTACTGTCCCAGAAACATTTGGGTATAGTCCCCAAAATTGCTGCATTTTAATTATTAATACTCATTTTACATTTTTCTTTTTTTCAATTAAATAATAGTGCTCATGAAGTGTATATAAAATTTACGTAGTTTATTATGTCTCTAAAAGTGAGTCTGGAACGTTCCTCGTGTCCTGAACCTTTTAGGACTACTTCATAAACCGTTCATGTAACACAAATTATTCACAATATATCCTTAATAATCTTCCATTAACTAATTTTTGCATTAAACGACTTTAATATATATCGAGAAAAATGACGAATTTGCTATGTGAAAGTGGAGAAATTGTACACTTAGGGACAAAAGTAATTTAGTTTTGGTAAAAATTTCTTTTGCAAATAACTTTGAAATGGATGAACTGATTAGAGTACAGTTTTTACTAAATTAAGAAGAACATATTTCTCTGTAAGTTACAGAAAACAGAACATAAATTTATTCCAAAGATATTCGTAAAAGAAATTTTTAGCTAAAGAGCAAGATTTTTGTCATTGACTTTACAAAGGATGTTCAAATGTGATCAGAAGGAGGGAAAAGCATACAAGAAGTTATGAAAAGTTGACTCATTCAGGAATTTTGGCAGAATTTTCAGTTTGGGAATGATGGTGAAAACTAATTATTGGAGGGTGGTAAGTAGAGTTTTGTAACAATTTTGAAGTTAGTGCTATGTGCTCAAGAATTTGAGTGTGGCAGCCCTGATTGAAAGAAGGGCCTGACAGAATTCGTAGAGTCATTTGAGGTGCAAACATACTTTTAAACTGTCCATTCTTACAGCATAGTAGCACTTCTTCAACAGTTATAGTACTTCTTATTGAAGTTCAAAGTTAACTACTTACGGTCTAGCTTCTTATACCTTAAATAAGTTTCTAGTATAGGCCTAAACTTAAGGTGGGCTAATTTCAGTGAACTGAAGTATTTATTAAAATAAAATTGGTGTGAATTCTTCAATTGGGAAAAGCTAATAAAATAAAAAGGAACGGCCAGTTTCAGTGCAGATTAAAAGATAGTCAAATAAACTGAGATCCCAAAACCCGAATCTGAAGTCAGTTTCTTCCTCCCAACTTATTGGTTCAGATCAACGTGAATTCTTAACATTGAGAGAGGTTACCAAATGAAATTGATCTCGTCTCTTTGTGGGTCACAAGTTTTTTTTCTTTTTTTTAAGGATCGAACGTTGAATCGAAATCGCTGAACCCAAATCTGATATCTTTTTGTTTTATTTTTTTTCGGTGGTGGTGGGGAGGGAGGGCTGCGTTATAGACATGTGCTAAAATTGAAATTGAAAATGAAGCAAAACATTGGGGCGGAAGTCCGATGAAAATGATGTTTAAAAACGTGACGGAATTATGTTGAAATAACCTACAATTTCAAAGCAAATCATTTTATTTACTGTGTTTGCACCGCCACGACCTTAACGTTTATAGAATTAAGTATAGGTTGTATCAGACAATTCGTTATTGATTCAACCAAGGATGTTTGAATTAGATGATAGGCCAAAACTTTGAGTCCGAGCATAACAAACCTCCTTGGTTTGCCACAGCCAGAATTTAAAAGAGTGGGAACTGGGAAGAATTAAAATAAAAGTGATCAGCTTGTAAAATAAAAGTTTTACTTTTTTTTTTAATTGTATAAATTTAACCAAATTAGCACATCAATATGTAAAGTCACGAACAAATAGCATTCTCCTAAATTCTGACCGTGAATAGCAAGATGGGAGCCTGAAGTTGGTACGTTCGGATTCAGGTTTTTCAATTTTCACTTATCATCTAATTGTAACATACTTGGTTGAGCCAATGACGTCACGTCTGCCAAAACCTATAGTTACTTCTATAAATGTTGTCACCAGCCTAGACAAACTTGCGACAGTTGCGACTGTGTTATCTTCTCGTCTATGGAAAGCAGTATTCACTTGATCTGCGACAGTGTTTCATTGATAACCACTAAATAGGAGGTTTGGTAAGGCTGAATTTAGACGGATGCTTTCTAGCGGTGATATAAAGCTGAGTGTTACTCTTTTAGTGAATGGTAACTAAATAGTGTTACTAAATAAATAAAATTTAGAAAAGATTAGCCTAATTCTGGCCAAGAGTGTTCGAGTTAAATCACTGTATTGGTATTCATTATAATCAGTAGGGTTCCTCTGTTCATTCAAGAGTGACGAGGAGCGTTAACCCGCAGTGTTCGAAAAATGCTGCTTCGGAAAGCTCCCTAAGAGTATTCTTTGGAAAGATAAAAGATACACCTCCTCAGATGTACAAATCACCCCGGAGAGACTTCCCTGGAAGAAACACTGTAAGCTGATTGTGACAGGATCTTCAAAATAAGTTTAGTATTTTTTCAATTCGTTTCTTTCATGTGTGTTCCATTTTAAAAAAAAAAATATAAATTACTGTCAATAATTTCCACCCAAGTTTTAAACGATTCCTAATGAAGCTAAACTATTGAGGATAGTAAGTCTCTTTTGACATACTGCCAACATTGATGCAAATTGAGATTGAGTCTTGTTTCCATGGTAACCGAAGTAAAACGTACTGCAAGAGGACCCATAAGAAACGCAGAAAGTTTCAAGTAAATTTGTACACCCATTACAAAAGTCTGTCCGAACAAACATTTTAAAAAAATAATCAAGTTAGTGCTGCGATTCTACAAGCAATCTTTGAGGATGGGTATCTTGATAGCATCTTAGGCACAGAAGCACTCATTTTTACAAAATAGATTGGCAACACTGGCAACTGGAGTATTTAGTGACGGCAAAGCTCACAGTACTTTTCTAGTGTGTCGAATAACACGTATGTCAAGTTTGGTGCGAATACGTCTAGCATTATTGAAACAATTATTATTTTTTAATGGTTGGCAACACTGACAACCGCTGAGCCTGATCATGACGGTTCCGGCAGCCTTGAGATAGTCTACCCAATACCTTTTAAACGAGATCTCAAGCACCTCTCTACACTTTGTGGTTTCTGAGATTTAATTCGTGGACACGAACAGACGCAGTGGTTCTGCCAGCTCAACCTTCCCCTGTGGGAGGTGTCACCCCTAAATCCTCTAGAACACACCTCCAACTTTATAATTTTTTATGGTAAAAAGTTGATAGAAAGCGTGCAAAACTCCACTTAAACCGTCCCAATTTTGACTTTACACTCCCAAACTGAAAACCCTGGCGGAAACCTGGATGGACGGACGGACTGAGTGCAATTATAAGGTCACTTTTTCCACAGCTTTGCATTCAAGAAAGCTAGAAAAATCACACCTCTTAAGTTTAAAAAATCAGTTTAAAAAAAATAAAAGCTTTTATTCTTTTGAAAACGATTCTTTTTTGTCATGGTATTCTCGCCTGCCAATTTTTCTTTGTATATGCAACAAGAAAAAATGTCAACTAATTATCAGGTTTGTTTATTCTTAGTGCTATAAACATTAATCTGTAATAGACGTATTCACACGTGGTTAATATAGACCTGTGCTGGGAAAACTTTTTAATTACCTACACGCATCAATAAATATTCACACACATAAAAGTTTTCGTAATATTTGTTATTACGCAAAAACAAGTAGGCCTATAACAACTACATTCTAATGAAGAAAAGTTAAGTAGGCCTACAAGCGTGCGTTACACTGTATTATAATAACAGTCATATCAGCATTATTCTTCAACATCAAGGGTCCTGTAAACGATATTCAGTTTGTTTTTAAATATTCTGAATAGGACAAACAACGTTGGTAAATCAGTGGCGGACCTAGGGGGGAAGGAGGCAAGCGCCCAGGGCGGCACGTTTAGGGGCGGCAAATAGCTAAAAATAAAAACAAGAGCTCTAAAAACGGAAGTAAAATTGTCTATTGAATTGAAATTTACCTAAACGTGTTCAAAATTGCAATACCGGCGCGCTAAGACTTTTTAATGTTATTCCATACAACCTACCTTCATCTCAATTCAAACCCGCGATTCAAGTCATATAGGAAAGTTTACTGACTTACTGGAGTTAGTAATAGCGATGGCACGATAGGCTCCAGAGATGAAAACAAAACTTTATAAGGGCGATGGAAAGGGCAGCAAAATTTAACTTTGCCCCCTCCCCCGTAGGAAAATTTCTAAATTCGGCACTGTGGTAAATGTTTAAGGAAAATTAGTCATTTTAGGAACTTTTTGAATAAATTAGTGAAATTAAAATGGAAATTTTGTATATTTTTGGTGCAGAAAGGTAAACGGTACGCTTCAAATTCGATATTTATACGGTAATGTCTACTGATTCAAAGTCGGGAATAGACCTAAAGATAATCTTGATGCTGTGTATTATTTCTGAGTTATAGAGATTATAGCTTATGTGTTATCATTTGAGAAAAATAACCTAATCGTTAAAACAGTAGTGAAATTTCCATTACAAGTTCACAATACCCATGAAAATTGGAAACCATGATTTTTCCAATTCAACGCAAATTTTAAAGGAATTAATATATCTTGCATAAAATTCGCTAAAATTACCTGTTGTATTTTGATCTGAATACAAGAACTGAAATATAACTCAATATTCAGTTTTCAACTTCAGTCTACATTTGGACCTAACTATAATTGATAGGGTGGGCCAGTCTAGTAACTTTTGACTTCGGTCCATCACGAAACTTTAATTGAGCATCGCAATATTACGTGCAGAAAGAGAAACAAGTTTTAGCAAGTGACAATATCAGTGCTTTGAGTACGGCGTAATAAATATAGTTTATTAATTGTACTGGTTTTCTTTTCATTCAAACAGTTAGAGTAGCTTAAAACTAAAATTTAAAATGCTTTTGAGCAGCGTCATCTAGGGCAATTAGTACGAATCATGTTATTCATATTTGATTTCGTTTTAATTCAATTGTTACAGATTTTGCTGTGTGGCTGAGTAATATTGATAATAATGTTAACCATAACATAGATAATGGCTGTACTAAGTACGGCTCAAGCCCATCTGACATTCGTAAGACATGTAGTTTTCTAAAAGGTACCTAAAATACACGGCCAAAAATTTAAGAGGTGAATTGCTGACATCAAAATAATAAGATAAAAAAAAAAGGTTCCTATAAACACGGGTCTGATTTCGCTTCGTTCCCGAGATACAGAGTGCTCAGCTTGGATGCCAGTGAATGTCCTACAATATTAAATCAAACAATATCGGTCAATAAATCAGAAGTAAGACACTAGATTGGATTTATGGAAACGAATGTATCCTTAGAGAAAGACTGTAATAAATGAAAATGTGACGCTATTAGGTTACTAGTGTTGCCAACCTGGTATAATAATTTTTATTCAGATAGCATTTAACAGCAAAAATGTAAGGGGGTGATTCTTGATATCAAAATAAGAATAAAAGACCTATAAACTTGGACCTAATTCTTCTTCTGTTTCGAGATACAAATGGTCGAAGTTTGTGAACTCAACGTCTCACATTGGCAAAGAACAGGGAAATTTCTCGATATATAATGAATGTTGCGTTAATGTTGTGTAATTAAGTCGTTGAAAATGAATTTGCATTAGAATAACGGATGTAAGAAGCCAGGAGATAGAGTTGGATTTCTGTATGTCGGATTCGGGAACACAAGCTGAAAAAGATGTAAATAGCCACAACAAAATTGCCTAGTGATTACGGCCATTGAGATCAAATAATCACTAGGGAGGCGGTGGGGTTCGAAGTCCTGGTGCTCATCATACTAACGAAGGTTTTCCAGTGTGTGTGTTCCTCACTTCCACATACCTGCTGGCATGACCCTGGAAATATCCCCAGTAGCACACATACGTTGTAAATACGTGGATTAAACGTTAGTACCGAAACGCTATTTTAACGTTGTAAATGTACCGAAATGTCCGCCTGATCAACGGTTTATTCGACGGTAAATAATGGTTGAGAAGAAACATGTTGAAATCAATGAAGAAACGGGTTTAGTTGGCTAAAACAGAGCGGTTGTTATCTATTGGTATACACATTTAGTTGCACTTTGTACGTTGCTTTCATCATGATATACAGTATTAATTTTACAACAGCCAATTATCCACCCGTCTGCTGTGGGGTTCGAAGCTGGAACATTACGCGCTCATCGTTGGTAGTTTGTCGCCTTATTCCCTCATCCTCGGATCTACCTTGAGAGTCACTACCCTTTCACAGTAGCTGTAGTAACAGGCAGTCTAGAACGCAGTCGCCACAAATCCATACGTGTCGTTTTACCATCATGTAAGAATAAGAATAAAGAATATTGTCTTCATTTCTTTGTTAGTGAATTTTCCTTGCACTTTGACCATCGCTGCAGAACTAAATTTGAATTTATCAGTAAGTTTAATATGTAGTGTTAGAAAAACACATATAAAGCGAAAGATATATCAGTTTTGAAAGCACTTTACATTAACGCCCTATTAACGAAATAAAATGTTCGTTGAAATATAGTTTAAAATTCAATCCGTTTTCAACATTCAAATGAGAACAAAAGAAACGTATTTAATTTTATTCTATTTGCTTTTAAGCACAATTTTTATGCAATTAACTTGGAAAGATAAGCTAGGGCACAGTTATGTAATAGTTAAAAGCATGTCATATTGACGTCCTATCAACGAAATAAAATTTTCGTTGCAATATAGATTGAAATTCAACGTGTTTTCAACATGCAAAAGAGTACACAAAATAATAGTTAATGGCATTTTCAGTTAGCTTTTAATTACAAATTTTATTCCATTAAATTAGAAAGAATTCCATAAAACAAAATCTATACCATAGTTGAAAATATAAGTTGAATCCGTGATGTTACCGCCCACAAAATTCATTTTATTTTTATTTTTAACAGTTGAATCCACGTTGAACTAACATCTTTTCAACGATATCAAGTCTTTGTTGAAATATGATTTAAAATTAAATGTATTTTTTTCAACCAATAACGATTGATCAACTTAATAAGCAAAAAAATCAACATTCAAAACATGATTGTGTGCTACTGGGGATATATTGTCTACCCAATAACACTACCTCGTGGCTTCTTAGATCCGTTATTCTAATGGAAATTAATTTCCAACGACATAATTACACTTAAAAGCAACATTTATATACTCACAAATATCCCTGTCCTTTATTAATGACGTTAAGTGGGCTCACAGTTCGATCCACTGTATCTCGACAAAGAAGAAGAATCTGACCCAAATTTATAGGATCATTTTTTTTCCTTCTTATTTTGATATCAGCGATCGCCTTTTAAACTATGTCAATGTATTTTAGAAGCATCCTGTATATCAGACAAGCTGTCGTCTATCAATTGTGTCCCAGTGGCCGATCATCCTAACAGAGGTTTTCCCAGGGTTTTTCCAGTCATGCCAGGCAAACGTCGGGATGGGACCTTGAACATAGGTCCTGGCCGACACCTCGCCGACTCCTTTTCCGTCTCCTATCCCGACCTGACCCTTAGACACCGAAATGCTATAAATAAAATTCAAATTCATTTTTATCAATTCTGTGGCACCGTGCATGAATCCCTCAAAATTGAAAAAAAAAAATGAGATAAGGTCACGAATGTAATCCTACACATGTCGTATGTCATCCCTCAAATCATGGTATTTCTGTAAGCAATAACTTCCGAGAACCAGAGAACAAAACAGACCACACGTTGCTGTTCTTATTGACGATCATACACACAACGTTTATTTTCTTGGAACTTCAGTTAGGTTATGGGGTTCATGTACTGTATAACAGAATTAACGACGTCATTTCCAAAACACTGATAAAGGAAGCAAAGTTGATCAGTTTGGTCCTGTTCATCCCTCGGTGCTTACACATTGAACGTAGTGGCAAAGCTAGAAGAAGACAAGAGATAAATACATTTATGTAATAATTGTTCCTTGGTGCCATCTGAAGAGCCAGTAGTACTGAATGATCAGAAGCCCATTTACTAGTCCAGCGACTCGCATTTGAGTGAGTTCCCAGACATAAAACACGTGACTCGCATTTGAGTTCTTACGCATCTCTGAAGACTTTTGTTTTACATGTGGCATCCCTACCATTTCTCCTCTATTTCTATAGACAATTTTTAACAGTTCTTCGACGTAGTTTGTTCGTTTTTTTCCTGAATTTTTCTGCTGTGATTGTATCGAATTCTACTCCGATGTTTCAATATTAAAGACTTGTTTCGACAATCCCCCCCTCCCTCGCCTGATGTTTTTTCTTGCACCACGGATGTTTCCTACTTCTGATCCTAAGCTATTCCTTACTTGGCATCTTAGATGTTATCTTTCGCTTGTTTTTTCCCCGCATTATTCCTGTTTTGTTCCAGCTTTACATTGCGCTTGGTTTGATCTTTTAAGTATCATATGACATTATTTCTGTAGCACTGCACTTGTCCGTATAGCTATTATTTTGTTCTGATATAAAGAGTACTCATCATTTGTTGACTTCCAGTGACATATTTCAAATTCCTTTTTTTTTTTTCTGGACAGGACTTTCCTTATGTAATTAATTTTGATTTCTATTTCTTATTTTAGTTACTCCTAGGAAGCCATATTTTATCTTTAATTACAGTTTTTCATTTATATACAGGCCATTTTCGTTTCTTCTGTTTCTCACCGTACATAATGAACTTCTAACATTTGCGTCCATTTCTTGGATTTCTATGGTTTCTTTCAGATTTCTGGTAAAAATTTAAACTTCTGTCTCAATTCATAGATGTCTTGCTTGTCTACACAGTATACTTGTGTTCTTTGTTGACACTTTGGGTAGGAAGACTTACCTTTTGTTCTTAGGTCTATATCATCATTTCAGGATAGCCCCATTTTATCTCAGGACGGGACGCAGACTTATTTTAGGATGTTTTCTTGTTGGTTTCTTTATTACTATTCCATGTTAAACATGTTGATGTATACAGCCATATCGATTGCCTTCTGACAGGACAAGAAGCCAAAGCAGAGAGAGCAGCGAATCTCCGAACAAAGAAGAATATACATCAAAGCATGACAGCAACAAAGAAGTAGGACCAAAACAGAAAAACTTAACTAGAGCTGATTTTCTCAAGAAAAATCTCCCACTCCAAGAAACTCCAAGAAGAAAGAAAAGAGATGAAAATGAACGCGGTAAAGGATCCTTTACAGCAACTACGAGAAGAAGAAGAGGATGCTGAAAGCCCAATTAACAAGAATTCTTCCTCTCCAAACAATGCAGTACAAGAGAAAAATCCTCATACACCTCTTACCTCTCCAAAAGTACCTATTGACAATAATTCTAAAAAAGTTACAAATGAGCAACCTTCAAGCAATTCCTCTCCTAAAACCAACTGCAATCGTTCCCCTAAAGTAAGTAATCCTGTAATTCGTTCAAGCCCATATTCTCCTAAATACGCAAATAAATATAATGATCCACGTACGGACATCTATAATACGTTAAATGTAGAGGAGCCGGAACCAGTCACCGACCCATGCAAAAATAATGAAACAGCTAACTCATCTTTAACTGAAGAAATGACTAATGTTAAATTCACGATTGTTATCAAAGGGATCAAGTCTGAACTACAGAATCCGCTGAATTTTCATAAATTGGTGAAGGGGCGAGTGCCGGATCTAAACATGATTGCCTATCCCACTTTAAAACAAACAGGGCTTAAATTAGTATTTGAAAATAAGAAAAACAAAGACAGTTTCATCAAAATATTCAAAGATAAAGACTTCGGACCTTCAGTCATCATGGATATATCAAACGAAAGATTGAAAATTCCACAGAAAGCAAACACTATCACAACGTTCACTTGTGTGGTTAGAGGAGTAAATACTAATGTCAAGATTGAAGATTTAAAACACCACCTTATGAAAGATAGGAATGTGCCTCTTACCAATATTACTCGTATCAGGAATGACAAAGGCCCCACATGAATGATCAGACTATTCACTAAAAATCCTGATTTAGTCAGCTTTCTAATTACTAATGGATTGACAATAGGTTATACAAGACAAAAGGTAGAAGAATCTATCTCTACGGGCAGGCCAATTCCATGTCACACTTGTTACCAATATCACAGACAGTTTCCATGCAAGAATGATCCTTCTTGTTTTAAATGTGGCAATAAACATCTTAGTTATTCGTGTAAAAAACCGGTAGATAAAAATTACTGTGCTACGTGCAAAATCAAAGGTCATCGTACGGGGGCTTCCAGTTGTCCAGCAAGGCCGAATAATAGAGGGGACTGCCTTCCTCAGAAGATTTTTAGGGCTAATTTTAATACTTCATATCAGCCGGGGCGACAGAGTCAGGATGAAGTACCATCAAATTCAATTGAAACAAATAAAGAAACCAGAAATGACACTGAACAGCAGACAGAAGGTCACATCTACAACACATTGAATGACTTTCAAAATAAAATAATTAAATGGACTTCCACGATTCTTACTTTAGGAATCCCGCAAAACAAAGAATCTTTAGAGAAAATTTCCAGAGCTATTAACGTAGCGACTGAAGAGATTTTTCAATACAGACTTAATCTACTACAATCTATGGACGGTCATCTGTTCGTGGGACAACAGCCATTTATCAAATATAAAAAGAATAACTCAAAAAAGTAAATATTCAAATGTAATCTCAAAATCAATTTACTTAACTAAATGCTTTTACAGGGAACGTCTGATAAAAATTAACAAACAAAACTGTGTTAGCTCTTATTAACTATCTGGACGCATTCGGCATTCAATATGGAAAAGAAGGCGGTCAAATTTAATACAGAAAACAAAAATCATTGATTGAATTCCAAACATATTTAACCTTCTTCAAATTCGTT
The DNA here is from genome assembly GCA_022664845.1 of Lepisma saccharinum. Classification (NCBI taxonomy): domain Eukaryota; kingdom Metazoa; phylum Arthropoda; class Insecta; order Zygentoma; family Lepismatidae; genus Lepisma; species Lepisma saccharinum. The sequence goes on from JAGDQP010012157.1 coordinate 29,258, forward strand.
TAAATTAATCCAACCTAAATCACAGACCTTTTACCATTTGGCTCTTACATTTTAATATCTAATCCTGTGCAATTTAAATTCACGTGCTCTTTTGAAAATCCTAAACTAAATTATTTTATTAGCTATCAAATCAACATTGCGTCTTTGAGGATATCCGATTCTTAGTCAAATAAAACAGTATTTAAATTCCAACACATTCGTATGAAATTCAAAAGGACGAAAGTGGCTTAAAATAGCCAGAAGCCCCGTCATGGTGACCCCTTTCAGTGGGCCCATGGCAAAAGTGGCCCTGCGGGCCCATTACTTTACTGGCAGTGTGTAAAATATGTCTATAGGAATACCATTTTCTTTTTTTATTTTCTGTCTAATTTTATTATTTATGGTTCTCTTGCCATTCCATTATTCACATCTGCTGTTGTGTGTTTATGGCCTAATGGATCCAAATTTCATTTTTTTTTTATTCTACTACCTTCCTCTTTCCAAAACTACTTATTTTTGTTTCCTATCATTTGTTCAGGGATTTATGACAACTCATTTATAATGTTTATGTTAAGGTGGCGACTCCTACTTTTTGTATATTAGATGTGATTGTTCGTGGCATAATTTGTGCTTTAATAAATGTGAATACTATGGCGCAAAACCCCGCAATGCGGGAAAGCGACCCTCCCAAGGGGATCCTTCACACTATGCTCTCAATGGACCGAATCTACCTCCGGCCTTGGGTATTATCTTGCGAGGGGTCCATAAAATGTAGTTACGCCTCTTCTCCAGGAGCGTATCCTGTGGACTAACTAGGCTACCACCACAGCCTAAGCCTGTGAACAAATATTTTGATCTGCACAAGTAATATTAATTTACATGAAAGGGAGGCCAGAACATATTTCTTCATCATCATTAATATTATGTATGATCTCCATACCCTCTTTCTACCTATTACTTTGGCGAGTGGTAGTCCCAGCTATGAATCCAGAATACGCCACAGCTCTTCTCTGAGGGAATTTGTTTTGCGACTGAGTGCTTCCGAAATAGAGAGTTAGTTATGGCACTTATCTCCTTTTCTATGGTGTCACATTCGAGTTTTACTAGTTAGTACACACACACACACACACACACACACACAAAATGGGAATGTTGTTTGAAATTTCTAGTAATGTTTTTTTTTAACTTTCTTAAGTTTCATTGCCTGTACGACATCTCTAGACAAATGTCATGGTTGACAGATTACGACATCCTTGCCCCCATCTCTAAGAGGTGTGACAGGCCTAGGTCGTAATTACCAGTCATGCTCAGATATAGTAGATAAGTAAAAAAATACTCAGGCAGGGATTCCGCCAGGATTTTCAGTAGGGGGGGTGTAAAGTCAAAATTGGGAGAGTGTAAATGGAGTTTTGCACTGTTTGTATTGATTTTTGATCGTAAAAATTAAAAACAGTTGGGGGGGGGTATGGCAGGAGGGTGTGGCGAAATCACTGTACTCACAAAAAACATATTTTAACTTCCCTAATACCACTTTTTAAATGAAATTTCTTCTAGAGATTCTTTTTATTACTACTATCGATTTACGACTTTCTGACACCTAACTTATAGAGAACAAATTCCGTAGAATTGTTTCTGTCTATACAGTTAAGTCGTAATGAAGGTTAATATATTAAATCAAAGTTAATTTATCGGATATTTACAAATACTTGTCTTGTGGAAGGAAATGGCTTTAGCTGTATCAGCTATAGTAAATAAAATACCAATAAATAAATATATAGGTCTAGATTATTTTAGACTACAGGGTGTCCATCTTATACAGAAGAAAATGTTTATTTTACATTCACAACTTAATTAGGAAAGGGAGCAAGGTGTGATTTGATGGTACCTTTTGAAGTTAAGGCTATTTCTTAACGATTCAAAAGATATCAATTATTTATACTTATATTGAACGATGAAATTTATGGTACAAAAGAAACTATTTTTTTTTTCAGTTACTATAACAATACAACCTGCAATAAATTTCATTACCTATACCAATTTGAGCTTAGTGAAATCATCAAAAACATGAATTCGTGAATCGATATTCGACACTAGTCACGTTCCAGGCACGTACTCAGAAGTTGTTGTTATTTTGGGGAAGGCGAGGTGTGTCTGGGTGTGAAATTTACGTAAAATGCATATAATTTTGACAAAAAATTATACTACTTTCACAAAAAAAAAATCGTTAATTTTTTTTAGAGGGTGAACCCCCAGGACCTCCCTCTGTGTACGTCCCTGTCGCGTTCACTTCACTTCGGCATTAAAATTAGTTTACTCGCAGAACAAAATAATAATGTGGATTGCATGTGTGGTTACACTAGCACTGGAATTAAACAGATAGGTCTCAGGACAGTCTCACAATCTTTTATTAAAAACACATAAAAGCTATTTCCCAAGTTAAATGACCGGATCCATAAGTTAACCGGAATAACTTGATTGACTCGGTGATCCGTTTCGGCTCTGCATTTTACGTATCCCACACTTTTTTACCGCAAATTTTACGGTCTTTCTTCACGGCAAAAATCTTTTCTTTAAAGGATACAAATAAGGAAAATGTTTATTTTTTCTTTGTACTGCATATTGTATTATAACAAAAGCGTGCTTACGAAAATATTTCTATAATATTGTATTTTCTCCGCCCCCCCCCCCCCACAATTTAAGAAAAAAATAAAAGCACGCATTTAAGAAGTGTTTTATATTCTTTATTGTCATTTTTGTTTTTAAGGCCAGACGATGAAAAGTTAGAAAATTAAACTATCAGTATTTAGATGGGTCAGGATAACTTGCTCAGGACGAGCAAGGATAAAAGCATTATAAAAATGTCAAGTTCTCTTCATACTCCTTCGTGTTTTTCTTTGTTTTTATAGAAGATAAGACAACTTCTATCTTTATAACTTTTCAAAGTTATTAGCGGTCCAAAAACAAATACTTTTTCTTTTGAATATAACCTATTTTTTTTCTATTGTTTTGAAGAAATACAATACGATTCTTTAGAGAGATATAACCTCCCCTACCATCTGTTGTTCAATGCATGAAACTAAATTTATTCTAATCTCATAAAGAGTTCTTCTATTGGTGCAGCATGTAGCGAAGCCCATCATGCAACACGCGGAACATTTCCCAGGGCTGAGAAAAAAAAAGAAGGTGTAGATATCACCCAGACGGAAGAGAAAAGAAAAGTGCATTGAATGACAAAGAGAAGGTGAAACAGTGACACATATTTCTGGTCTTCAAAACACATTTCTCTCTCGAAACAGAAGTAATTTTTGCGTCTGCAGATTTCTTGATTACATGAATGTATTTAGTACAAGAACTAAGATAGCTTGTGTTGTTATTTTAATATTGTTTAGTATTTTCCCTACAAATTATAAATGATGACTCAAATAATTATTTTTAATTTGAAACAAATCAAAAAGAGGATAACATAACTCGCTTCTGCATTACAGTTCGTATTCTAGACATCAAATATAACGAAATGAAACGCATATGCAACGGCGAATAACAGAATTAGCTAATTACTGAAATCAGTACCCCACGAATACACCTGATTATTCACCTAAAGGGTGAAATGGTCTATGCGTGATTACCAGAACTGTCGAGCTTTATTTTGGTATTTGCACAAAATGAACTTTTCTTTGAGGTAACATGTAATAACGCATTCCAGGTTCACAAATTTATCCTACGTTGTATATAACGAAATCGCAAATTATGTTGTTGCATACTCTGGCGAGAGCATGTGCTGTGGTAGTATATGTCTGGCTTATTTTATTTTATTCCGAACGGCATCCAAAATCGTTTAAGAAAATTGGCTACTTTCTGCCTATATTTGTCATATTATTAAAATTACTGGACAAATGACAAACAACAATTAAATTTTGGAAAGTGGCTTCAATAATACTTCTAAATATGTATCAGATGAACTATCTGAGATTTTGACATTGTTTATTTTAGCTGAGAAATTAGAATACCCGTAATTGAGGACGTCACGATCAAGGTCTCTGATTTTAAGATATTCAAATTGTACTTATTTTAAAGACATTCGAAAGTATTATCTGGACCGCATTCCAAAATTTCGTTGTTTCTTATCGTTTGTCAACAATTTTTAAAACAATTAAAAAGAATAAGAAAGAGTAGTGGTACGCAGTGATTCCCTGTGGGGGTGTCACCCCCAAATCCTTGAGAGCACCCCAACTTAAAAAAAAACGATAAGAAAACGATAGAAACCGTGCAAAACTTCACTTACACCCTCCCAATTTTAACTTTACATCCCCCCGAGCTGAAACTCCTGGTGGAATCCCTGGTGGCACGGTACTTTACAGCCCAATGAAAGATAAGTTTTACGACACAAACTTCTTGGCATTTCATCGAGAACACAATGTTGGAGGCATGGGTGGATTTATGAAGGGGGGGCGGCATGGGGAGCGTGCCCCCCCCCCCGTCATTTCAGAATGACTGTAAATGTTTCATTCTAAACGATAGCCGGAATAGCCGACCCCCGGAGTAGCTTCCAGCCTTAAAGTAAGTGCCCCTTCTTTTCTAAATTCGTCCATGACTTGAAGGGAATAATCGTTTAAATCACTCACAGAAATAAAATATCAAAAGTAAAAAAAGAAAAATGAAAAGAAAGCAGTTAATTTCTGTGATAGCTTAGGTTCGTACAAAATATTTTGTTTTTATTCAATACAGAAAAAGTTGATAATTTTACGTGATCATACTGAATTATACCCTAAAGATTGAGAATGCTTGTATAGTAGCAACAATAGCATTTTCAGTGACACATTCGCTCCTCGAAATCATCTAACAGAACTCTCACGTGTAACATCATTTACTCGTTGCAGAACGATTATATTCCTCTAAAGCATACACTTATATAGGGTTAAATGAATCAGAGAACTTTCGCAAATTTAACTATAAAAATTTAAAATATGTTGCAGTCTTTTCTGCTGCAATCCATGAACCTTTCTTTTACCAAGTTAAGAAGAAAAGTCACGTTATTTACCAGGTGGGGTACAAATGTACCCCAGCGCGTTTTCCCAGAACGAAGAAATATGTAGTACAAAAAAATTAGAAGTTTTATTGCTTAATGAAGGCAGTGGTGTATTCTGAATTCACAGCTAGGACTATCGCTACCTAGAGTATAAGATTTGTACCGAGGGTACAGAGTTCACACATACTAATAGCTAATACTTAAAGAGTAACTTAATTCCTATTCACTCGTGCAGATTACAATATTTGTTCAGAAGCTTAGCCTGCGGTGGTAGCCCAGATAATCCACAGCATACGCTACTGAGTGAAGGGCTTAATAGAAATAAAGAACGTATATATACCAAGAGTTTCTATTATATTAATAATAGATGTCACTGTACACACAAAATTAAAACTATAGTAGCAGGAAACTCAAGTGTTTATCCTAGAGATGGATAGTGAATTTTCAAATTTACTGTACCTAAATATAATATAGCTCATACTTTTGTAATATGTGAGTTCGGAAACACATAAATTATTCAATACAATTATGATTTACCGCTCTTACACAATATAATTCAGCAATTTTCGTAATAAAGCTTGAAGTGTGTATCTCTGAATAATCCATTCTTTTTCATTTCTACGACTTAGTGCAGCTATCCTTCAATCACCATAGAAATGATATGCATAAACATACCTAACAAGCAATAATTCATTTACGTACTCATCTTTTCATCAATAATTATAAGTTTAATAATGTTCTTCAACCATGTTGGATTCTGTCTGTAGATCATATGAATCGCTGCCGCCTGCAAATCCCAGCTCAGATATTGATGCAACTCTGCGATAGCAAAAGATTGGACAGCGATGACCTAGATCAGCGGTTTCCAAACTTTTTTGTTACGGGACCTACCTTAAAGTTCGAAAAAAATTTCGTGACCACCTAATATGTGTATAACCTTGTGTATAATCTATCCTTTACAAAAAGGGGAACTTTCATTCACACGAAAATGTTGTGATAAGTAATCGTAATGTGAGAGTGACCTAATCATAACACAAATCTTTCTTTTAAACTTGAATGAAAGGGTTTCAAATTGAAATGCCCATTAGGCTTAATAAAATCAGTAAGCTTACATATAATAATGAATAAACATAATGTATATTTATTCAAATGTGTTCTTAATTTAAGAAAAACACTATCACAAAATAGGTTAAAAACGAGAGAGTTGAAACTTGTTTATTTTATTTTCAAATCGCTCTCCACACAAAATGAGTTTGAGTATGTTTTTCAATAACTTAAAAAGGACGGTTCACACAAATAAGTTATAGTAAACCCCATCACGTGTCTTAATGCTAGTTTTTATATATTTCTGGGTATTCTCTTTGTATATTCATCCAAAATGGGAGTAAGTGTGTTTGTTCGAAAACAGTTTTCAAAGACGAGTCACATGATAACTCAATGAGCCTACTGCCAGTTTCCCTTATTTTATATAATCCTTTTCAAAGAGATTTCAGATCTATTCGTTCCCCTCATTAATTTTAGGAAACTAATTCCTAGAAAGAGGGTCATTACTAATTGTTCCCCATAACAAATAAAAGTCTCGCCTAGTTGTAACATTCTTTTCGATAAACACAGTAAATTTTAGTAAGTGCAGTGTCTATCAATGACTTCTCCTCCTCTCCCCCAATCCAATAGGTAGCTGCTGAGAATTTGGTAATTGTAAAAAATGTATTTATAAATAGCACCCAGTCCCTGCAGCTGGTGTATTTTTAACAACACTGTATTCTCATGTAGTTGTTTATATATATATATTATATTTCTTCATGATATTTGTTCAAAGTAGTAGAACGTGTTCGTTATATTTTTACAACATGTAAAATTATTAATGCATTTTTGTAGACTTTGCCGGTCGTTCCACGGCCCACTAAAACTTTGCCCGCGGCCCACAGTTTGGGAACCGCTGGTCTAGATCAATTAAGAAGAGTATATTTTTCGGCGTACAGTGAAGATGGATCAGTTTGCATACGTTCTAGGGACCAATTTTTTTAATATACAGTAAAACTTAATCAATGCTGAATCACAAAGAGCTACACTTTTGTCCGGATTAGACAAGTTCAGCTTTATAAAATTTGAATTATTTTTACAAAGCTACAAGGTGATTCAAAACTTCGCGTATTCTGATTTCAGTAAGTTATTATTTAATGAATTCATAACTGTTATATATAAGTCTGACATATGCCGGAGATCATGACAAACGTGCGTTAGGTACAATTACACTTTACTGTGAACAATTTTCCGAAAAATTCCTGGAAAAGCTGCTTGGAAGTTTCCATCAACTTGGCTAATAAAACCATCCTATTGTTAAATTTTTAGGGATGCTGGGAGCAAAAACAGGAGAAGTCTGAAGCGAGATTTGAACAGTTAAAAGTTCAGCGTCACTGCTAAAATAAATGATCAAAATGGCGACAACAAACACCTGATCAGAACTGCATACACTATTACGATTAGAAACAGTTTTCTCATTCTTCGCATGTGCGCATAGAACTGAAAACTACAAATAACCATGAAACATCATGAAACACTAAAAACTCTGCATAGTTTTACTGGAAATTTCTAGAAAATTTACAACATTTTTAACAGTGTGTCTAACTGCTTTACTTACAGCACACGAACAGGCGAATGGTGAGACTAAGTCGCTATGAGCCATTCAAAAAATAATTGGCCTGCTCGTTTACCAGATTTGACTCCATCCTTTCGCGTTGTTATCTGATAAAGACAATACATTGCAATTAAATTAAAACGTTACAAGACCTGCAGAACAACAGCGACAGAATCGTGACTGACATTTCAGTCCGTTTACTGTGAAGAAATAGTACCAATATGTCGTCATGTGGAGTTACAATCTGCAGCATAGCGAACAGTTCCAGCACCTTTTACAAAGATTTCACTTCCAAAATAACTTGTTAATTATTTATGAAATAAATGTAATAATTTTTATTCATTACTTACGAATCGTAATAAGTCATATCGATATTTGTATTAAGATACATTTTAATCCCCATGTATAACATTAACTAAAGAATAAACATCTCCTTCGGCCAAGCTCTGTTTAGGGACAAGTTTCCTTGTATGAATCTATAGGCCAAAGCAACACTTAACAACATATTAATTCTTCATTAAATAATTCTAAAAAAATGACCAAATTATTGACCATTAGTTGCACATATTGTATAGTATGATTGTAGATGCAAATGTGCTCTATCGACCGTTTTAGAGAATTGTGTCATAGATAAAAAATACTTTGGTCAACTTTATTTTCTATGGGCCAGTCTAGTAACTTTTGACTTCGGCCCGTCACGATTCGGCCATTTACACCTAGTCAAAATCCACCGTTTTTCAAGTTGCACTATACGCCAAGCAAATGTAATTTAATATACAATCTCCATACAAATAATATCTTTATTTCGATTGTTCGCCTATTATCTTCAATTATTTGTCATCTCACCTGTCGTATGTGTTTAAATGATCCTTTTCTACTCTTCTCCATGTCCACATACCGAAGGCTTCCTCAAAATAATAAGTGAAGTTGAACTTCACCAATTTCACGTGAACAGCCGCCACTGCCTTTTCGCCATTACTATTGTCGTTATCACGTCTTTTTTCAACCTCATACCTTTACTCACTATCGTCTCATATTCTAGATACATACTGTATTTTCTTTCTTCTAATGTTCATGTTTGTTATTACAATTCTCTATGCTTCCTTTACTTTATTCTCAATATCATCTTTTCCATGTTGTTACAGTTCATATTGTTCTTTACGGATAGATTAAACTATCAGTTAACAAGATACTAAAACATTGTTTATTATTAACAAAAATATTATCATTGCTTAAAGTATGTAAGGAAACTTTCCATATTGCAAGTCGCTTAAGAGCACTCCTCAGTCCCACCCTCACTTTTTAACATTTTTCAACATATTTCAAAATCTAAGAACAATATCAAAACTTTTAGAACGTAGTGCACTACTACTTATAAATAACTATACAATTCAATGGACAGTGATCTCGAGATCTTCAAAGATTATGACGTCATTATTTAATTGAAGCCTCATTACTTATCTATGGATTTCATAGTAGTTTGTAAATACTAGTGCAATATATTCTCATATTTTTGGTAATCATCTTAGATTTTGAAATATTTTGAAAAATATTTAAAATGTGGGGGCGGGCGCAAGAACCCTTAAAGTTAGCACAAATAGGCTGATTGAAAAGTACATTTGGAGCTATGAAAATACCATGTCAACATTTAACATGCTGTTGTACGGTTTAGAATAAATACATTATTGTCAGGGGAAAAAAAAGTAAAGCTATCCCTTGTCCGATGCGCACACGCCATCAACGGTGCATTAGGGATGTGGAGCCAAACACTAACTAATACTCATAAGAAATAGAGACTTTTTCTCTCGAGCAAGCAAGTTGGATGACCGTGGTCCAGTCGGTGAAATTGCAAACTTCGGATTGGCACTGGGAAAGCACGCATACTTGCGCCGCGCTGTAAGGACTTGAGGATCGCGACCAAAATCCACAAGCCCCAATTCTTAAAAAAAAAAAAAAAAAAAAAAAAAAAAAACACTTTTTTCACACATGTAATGCCGAGAATGCGGAGGCGGGTTAGTTAAAGTCAGATTGGATTATTTTTTGTTATTATTACTCACAAATATTGCAGTTAGCACACGGAGGCTTGTCCTATACCTACAATGACGTAGATTACTGGTGCCTCCGGAATTTATCATGATCGAGGTTTTTCCAATATTTTCCCGTTTTACAAGGAGTTACATCAACCAACACCCTCACCCCTAATTTCTTCATTCTTATTCCGAAAGAATGGTAGGTGAGAGACGTTATCCCTCCTACATGTGAAGGATTACGCCACAGCTGCTTAACCAGCCCATAAAATGATTAAAAAAATATAATAATATATATTTAATTTTACTGTTTTAATTTACAACGTACGAATAAAACATATTGTCTCCATTAAGTGACTGAACTGTAGAAAGAGTATACTGTATGCGCACATTATCTTGATCGATGCAGAAATAGCTTAACGATAAAGTACTCTACCAGCAACCGGGTAACCTCGGGTTCGATTTGTAATTAGTGAAGCTACTACATATTTTTTCTGCACATCTTCCAACATGTTATCATACACAAGATCGCTGTGTGACATCTGGTAAGGATTGTGGATTTTAATTAGTACATTATACACAAAGTATTGATACAAGCGAAAAAAAGGAGACTTTTAGATTTTGGATCATACGGGTTTATTCAATGTTGCTAACTGATTTTATGATTTTCCAATAATTACGCATTAGCTACGTAGATGGGAAACCAGTCGACTTCCGTTGTCAAACTTAACGACACAAACAAACATTTACTATGATTAATCACTTGATTAAACGAAATTAACGAAGAAACATTGATGACTGTGCCCGTGTTAATTTGGCTGATAATTAGCTGGGACAAAAAAGATTGAACAGTGAAAGAAACTGTCGTAGTCAACTTTAAGGAATCAACTTTCGTAATCAATTACTGAATTATTGAAAGAGAGCAGTTTCTATCTTTGCGTTTTGGTTACGGTTATGAGATACGTTTACGTTTACAAATGGCAGCTATGATATAAACCTCTCTCAAGCATATCGGATGATGTCCCTCGGTAACTATTATTCAGGGAGTAAAGAAGAAAGGTAACGACCAGGGCCTTATTCAACGTACCATGTCGACATTCACCCAGTTAATTTGAAAAACACAGTTATGACGACCGGTTGTGAGACTCGAAACATTGTGTCTCCCCAGTACCGATATGAAGCCGCGACGCTAAACCAAGTCTTTGTTTACTGAGAAGTTATATTGTGAAGAATGCAACTAAAAATACAGAAAAATAGGAAAATGTAACAAATAGTATTAAGAAAAGATCGTACAATAAGACAGGGGAGAAAGCGGAAGACTGAGGATTAACTAACTCAAAGAATACATTTGTTTTGAAGGACCAACCGCAATATGCGTAATATAAGCGATGATAATGATTGGAATAACATTTCTGCAATGTGGAGCTGCTATTGTGAAGACAGCTATTAATATGTGGCATTCAGGAATTTTCTCATCCACCATACAGATCAGATGCAGCGCCCAGCTACCTCGTTTGTGCCATATTGTTTGCAAGGAGAACAGGGATTTGGAGGGGGAAAATATTTAATGATGCCGATAAGGTAAAGGTTGTCTTAATGGCATATTTTATTTGATAAAAATTATCTGAGTAGTTTTATTGAAAGGTATAGAGTTGTTAGTACGTAGATGTGAGAAGTGTGTGGAAATAAAAGGTGCTTATATTAAAAATAAACACAAATAGGTTTGTAGCATATACAGTTAAGATAGACCCAATGATAAGGTACTGAATTGCATTAAGCAAAACAACTGTGGATTCATTAAATGGAGAAAACTCACCAAATGACAAGGACCTGTCACTTTTATAGTCACAATATTAAAAAACAATCCAATAGAAGTCACTGAACCGAAATCTGAAATCTCAACCTTTTGTGGTACAAACACTAGCCTGTGTTATGGACGGAGGAACAGACGAACAAAGTGAAATTATGCTTTTATAACACGACATAATGACAACAGTAGTCATTCCAATTGAACCTATAACACAAGGTAAAGATTTACCAGTACTTTCCCCCCCCCCCCTTACTTTTAGCTACGTAACTAGTTCATCGTTAGTTGTCAACAGACTCATTTTGCGTTGTACAGAGTATAGCACGTTCCATTTACGTGCTTTCATCTTCGGTACTGATCAGTGATCACCAAAGAGCAGAAAGAAAAAATGTTTCTAATTCTTTCTGTCCTTCAATCACGTTTCTAGGTGAAGCACGTGATAACGGTTTTTGAAGCGAATGATCACTGCCTTTCTCGTAATCCATGAATTTCGTGTCTACTGCTTTATGGTATAGGTTTGCTAGTGTCCGAAATATAATGTACTGGCGTATTCTAACTTGGTTCAGTTTTATTTGTACACATTTCGTAACAGATAATACATTCTTATTGTACTCATCTTTCCTCGAAATTCTCTCTGCTAAAGGTCTTAAAGATGTTTTATTTTTAGGTCTTTCTGAAGGTGTTTGCTTTGTACGTTTCTTGCACATTTTGTCACGAATTGTATCATTTTTAAATATTTACTGTACACAATTGTTTACATTATGTCCTCATAAACTTCATATTACTCATTTCCACATCGAAATTCTTCAGTATATAAGGAGAAAGGTGACGAATTTACTGTGTACTTTGCAGTTCAGTTGGTTAAAAGGAAAGACTGTCACAGAAACCACCACAGAAACACCGTGCATTTAAAAGTAAAACCATCTTCACCATCATTACCTTACACGCTGGTGCTTTGCAGACGAGGGGGTGTCCGGAAGTCCAAAGTCAATTCCGACGTTTCGATATCCTGAATTCCTACATTCCAGAATTCCGCCATTCCGTGCAACTAAAGCAACGTGTAGGCAACCTCTGGTCTAATGACGAAGGCCGACCATTTTAGATCAATTCTAGGTACGTAGCTTATGTTCGAGTCATAATTATGCCAGTCATCCCGAGTAATATTTTCCTCAGTTTCGTCTTACGAAAGCTACGATGACAAGCAGACAGAAGCATTGGTCATTACCCTTCTTCATCAGAGTCTGCAAGTTGTGAAGTCTGTAGGATTCAATTCCTCCTAAAACTTTTGATCAGCCTCGGGAATAGGATGTCCTCTCTCTATGAGGTAAATGAAATGTCCTATTCTTACATTAGAAACAAACATGTTTAGAAAGGAATTTAAAAGAATAATAAATAAAGGAAAGCAACTGAGTTCCCTTTCACATAATATGTAATTTACTAGATCTGTTATATGTGCTGTCTCTTGTACAGGGCTCTATAAAAAAAGAAAGTACTTTCTCGGCTGAAAAGAAAGGGAGAGAAAAATTGAAAAAGTACTTCTTGATGTGTTTTTATTATTTTTCAACTTTGCGTATGATTGGAAGTTTATATTGAAAGGGTGAAACACAATTGGTGCAGATGTTCTGGTTAATTGTGCTCTCAATTTAGAAGTAAACTTAAAATGTGCCAATTTTAAAAAAGACACGTCCGAAACTGCACGCTTGAACTATAATGAAAAGGATTGTATGAAAGTATTGTAATGTAATGTTGGATGTTTTCACGTTTTCCTAAGAACTTTGATACAAATGTTTTCCTTTCTTTTTCGTTCTATGTTGGCGTTAACAGTTGTTACACATCAAATGTTGGCATTGATTAAAATGAAGAGGCAATGATTCTGCAACACAGACACATAGTATGGTGTCAAATGTATTTCCGCTCGATTTTCCCGCTCAGTTTGATTTCTTTGTTGAAATTTATAGTTCAAGATATATAGATTTTCATACAATAGGGTGCCAATTTTTCATTCAACGTTTTCCCTATTTTTCAAGATGGCGCCCAAAATGGCTGCTTTCTGGACTAGGGCAAGCAAAGGTGAAATGATACATACATATTACGTAATGGCTTCTACACCGTTCAACGTATACCCACTAAACGTTGCACCAATATTCTTTGACTACTTAGAAAAATAATTGTGTGGCTCAATATCTCCCACAGGTACCCTATTCTCAGTGTTGCCATCTATACATAAAAGTGAAAATATGGATGCACTTCTATAATGTTCTACGTATCCGCGCCAAACTTAACGTAAGTATTCCTTAACACCCTAGGAAGTGACTGCATCGTTCAACACCTCCCACAGGCACCCAATTGTCAGTGTTGCCATCTACATTTGAAAGTGAAAATATTAATATACTTCTATATCGTTCAATGTATCCGCTCCAAACTTGGTATGGATATTCCTTCGCACCATGGCTAAGTGACTGTGTGATTTATCACCTCCCACAGGCAACATATTGCCAGTGTTGACATATATACGTAAAAATGAAGATGATAATGTACTTCTACACTGTTCAACTTATTTGCACCAAACTTAGCATGGTTATTACTTCACACCCTAGGAAAATGACTGTGTGGTTCAATACCTCCCACAATGACTCTATTGTCAGTGTTGCGTCAATATTTATGGATAGCAGCGATAAGTCTCATAATCTTTTCTTCAAGGAAAGTATCTGAAGCCGAAAAAAGTTGTATATAAAATTGCCAGAAACTGATACGTTTTATTTGTACGTTTTAGTATTAACGTGTTTTACCCATATTTGGTCACTTTTGATACTTTAAATATTGTATGTCTAACATTTGTTTCAGGTCAGAGAAGATGCGTTTGAATCATTGAGACTAATGTAAAAGATTTAAGCATGATGAATTGTGTTTTCCCCTTTCCCATCACGGTTCAAAATATCATCTTTACATACCTCAGGAACGGTCATGGAAGAATGTTTCCTGAGCACAGTTTCATCTGCAATGGGGTTACCTTTGCAATGTTCACGAATACTTTCTTTCAAGATTCCTGCTTTTGTAAAAACTCTGACTGACATAGATGTTGAAAGATGGTAAGGTTTGGAGGACATTTTCCTTTTGCCATACTCTTCCTCGAAGTTTGTAACCAGGCGTGAAATCTCCGGTGCACACAAGGAGTAACGATTAAGAGATTTTTCATTTTGTGTCAGTCCAACTACTTCTTCAGGCCTTTGAATTTTTTGCTCGAAGTTTTGATCAACAAAAAGATTTGTAAATGGCACTCCTTTACGTTCGTTCATACATTTTTAAGAGTAATGCCTTATTGATGCACAGACGTCTTCAAATAAAAGTAGTGTTTCTACTTTATGGCTGTTAACGTTTTCTCTCAATTTTTTTTTCTTTAATGAGCACAGAAGTTATGCCAAAGTGACGGTCTTCTGGAGTTCTATTCCTCGTTTATAGTGTTTCCCACTAAATACCTATCGATTGGTTGCTGTCATTACAAACCATTTCTCAATAGATATTAAATCAAGCCCACTTCCTTCAACATATTTCCCAAGAGCGTGTAATGAAGCAAAGCAAGCATGGAGTTCTCCAGTTCTCAGTATCCAATTCGTATTTTGAAGAGATAGCTGTATTTTGAGGGCACGTTCGTATAGGTCCATGTCCATACTAAGTATAGCTTTCCCTGTTGGCGCTTGGACTAATTTGACAATTGCTTCGGCCATTAAAGGGTATTACTCTCTGTTGGTGGTTTCCTTATTAACGGTGCTACAACTGCTCTGTTTGTTTTAGTAATTCGTCGGTTTTCTTGAATCTGTAGGACAGAGTTTGCTGAAGCTCACGTTGACATTATCTCCTTCCTTGCAATAACTTATGCAGACTCCTCGCTTGTATCTTTAGAAGGAACTTTTTATATTTCGGTATTCGTTGTATTCACGGTGTGCGTAGCACGAAAAATAATTACACCAAATCCATTACTTCATACTTTTTGATATTATTATGAAAACTCTCTGACGAAGTCTGCTAAGTTACCGATGGACTTGAAAGGTTTGGTAGAATCTTACGTTGTATACTTAGATTTGTTGATGAAGGTTTCTCAGGAACTAATTGCTTCTATCTTTTCATCCCCATCTTGGTTAATCACCAAAAGGATACCACGAAGAGTTTCTGGTCCATCAGGAGGATCTTCTTTATAATCAATTGACTGTAAGTCTTTCCCAGATTTTAGTTGGTATGATATTTGTCTTTCACTTTTAAAGGTGTTTATAATTTGCTGCGACAATAACTTTGACAATCTATGAATATCATCACAGCGACTTTCTGTTAGCTGCCGGCTTTTTGTCCCTCCAATTGACCACTTTGAGAAAGAATAAAGTTTCATCGGGGGTTGATGATCCCGTAAATGATCCCTTGAATTTCCAACTATTGTTCTGACATATTTCATGCCTTAGAACAGATGCTGGCCTGCATAAACAGCTGTTACGTCTTTCGACAATACTTGCATTAGCAATATGCGTTCACTTTTATTGACACGACTTGGTTTGACAAATTCTGCTTCTGGAATATGCGTTATAATGTTTAAAGTGTTTCTTGTGATCACTTTGAGCATTATCAGTTCCGTATTCTAACAATAATTCATTGTATTGGTCATTAACTTGATTCATAACCACAATTTTATCAGCAATGAGAGAACACTTCAAAGTGTTAGTTATATCTACGTATATCTGCAATATAATATACACTTCTATTATGTATGTTGTATCTTCTCCTCTTCTGTTTACATTTTCGTTCTTCATTTGTTCGGCAATGACGATGATAAGCTATGTCCATACCTACACAGGCAAGTGGTTGACTTTCCATTGCTAAGGCTATTTTAAAGTCACTGCGCTCTGTCTTTTCTTTTATAAAGAAGCCTATTTCTCTCCTGGATATTATCGACACAAAGAACAGTTCTCCTCTATCGCGCTCCTCACATTTGGAAACATAGCTTTTCTCTGACAATCGGTGCACATCTTTTAGTTTCAAGACTATGATTCTAATTTTCGCACTTTGAAGACGGACGGCCTCGTTTGGCATGATTAGGTGTAACCAAGAATCTCTTTTCAGCTCTTTGTAGTTTTTGGGTATGGACGACATTTTTGTAATATGCAGTGTGGTACACTGTTTCCTGCAGAAAGTCTTCTTCGGTTACTTTTGACATTCTTTCACAAAAGGGGTGCAAATTCTGATTCTCCGTAACCTGCTCGCTTATTAGCCTAATCTTTAAGTTTCAGTAGAGCATCTCTATCAGGTTTGTTACATTAGTTTTCAAACACACTATACAATTCATCATGCTGAAATCTTCTACATTGGTCTCAATGAGCCAAACGCACCTTCTCTGACCTGAAAAAAAAAATGTTAGACACGCACATACAAATAAAAAGTATCAGCTTATGGCAATCTTATATACAACTTTTTTCGGCTTCAGATTTACTTTCCTTGAAGAAAAGATTATGAGACTTATTGCTGCGATCCATAAATATTGACGCAATACTGACAATAGAGTCATTGTGGGAGGTGTTAAACCACACAGTCACTTGACCATGGTACGAAGGAACATTCATACCAAGTTTGGCGCGGATGCGTTGAATGATATAGAAGTATATTAATATTTTCACTTTCTTGTGTAGATGGCAACACTGATAATTGGGTGCCTGTGGGAGGTGTTGATCGATACAGTCACTTTCCTAAGGTGTTAAGGAATACTCATGCTAAGTTTGGCGCGGATACGTAGAACGTTATGGAAGTGCACCCATACTTTCACTTTCATATATAGATGGCAGCACTGAGGATAGAGTACTTGTGGGATGCATTGAGCCACACAGTTATTTTTCTACGTAGTCAAAGAATATTCGTGCAACGTTTAGTGGGTATACGTTGAACGGTGTAGAAGCCATTACGTAATATGTATGTATCATTTCTCTTTCGCTTGCCCTAATCCCAGAAAGAAGCTATAATGGGCGCCATCTTGAAAAATAGGGTAAACGTTGAATTAAAAATTGGCACCCTACAATTTGAAAATCTACACATCTTGAACTATAAATTCCAACAAAGAAATCAAACTTAGCACGAAAATCGAGCGGGAGCCATTATTTATGACATTAGACACCTCACTACAATGCCTCTACTGGAAGAATATTATTGTTTGTTCGAGTGACAGTAGAAAAAAAGCTGACGAGGGTCTTTCATATAGAAGTAAGGATACCGATTTTTACATCGCATCGCATTCGAGATGAATGAACCTGGTCAATGGAAGGTAAGCCAATCTCGGTCATTTGTTTCTCATACATTCAAATCCTTAAATATAAAGTACTTAATGCACAAGCAGATTTGCAGTATAAGTACCTACCTGGGAGAGGATGCTAGAGGGACTACATAAAGACCTAAGAGTGATAAGCAGGCCAGTAGCCAAGGGGGGAAGACTAGGGGCCTCAGCCCACTAAAACTTACCTAGGCACCTACCAATACTTTGGGCATGAAAAGCAAGGTCAAGCATTTTCTTGATAAAATAATTGACCTAATAATTTTCTATAGGTGCTATTAAATGTATATTACTGGTGTACAAATATTCTATTACATTATTCTCTAATCAAATGTAACTCTTATGAATCGAATAATCTACACTTTATACATAGTTTTAGAAGTAATTTCCTACAAAAAAAAATCAGAAAAGGTGTTCTTGACCAGCCATTTCGTAGTTGAAAAATCATTTTGCGATTTTCTTGTGTTAGAAATATTACAAAATAATGTTCAAGTGTAAGTTAACGTCTTGTGATAATACAAGGGCATTGTCAGACGTATCGGATAAGCTTGGGAAAGTGCGTGAGAATTTTTACAAAATTAGAGAAGAAATTAGATGTGTTTGCGAGTGTCACATTAGAAGGTAACTTTATTTTCCGAAGCTGTTTATTTGTTTACAGATTTTTTTTTAAAAAAAACATGCATTTTATAATAATTTATTTAAATAAATTGAAACTAACAATGCAAATAGTTATTGTTTATTTTGTTTCATGATAAATCTCACTGTTTTGTGATTATAATTTAACAATGGTTTTACTCACATGATTTAGTCTTAACAATACCCCAAAACAATACTAAGAAACATTTCTAATGATCGGAAATCCTCCGTTCCAAACAGACGTACTGAATTCTTAGCGAGAGTACTTCTGGTTTTCTTCATGCCCAACCCCTTGCTGTACGAACCAAAGGATCTAGGAGGTATTCCCAACCGACAAATCAGAACGTCTTCCACACGGTGCAGCCGGCTGCACGTAGTGACTAGGTCGATGATATTGCACTGGGGGGGGGGGGGGGGACGGCGGAAAAGGGGTTATCGCCTTGGAATAAAACCTGTTACAAGAAAATTCGAAAATGTGAGATTTCTTATCTCGGTGCAATGTAAATTTTAGGGCGGTGAGGGCCTGTTCTACAATAGCATCCTATGGACCATTCCATGAAAGATTAAAATGAACCTTTTCAAGTACAGGAGAATTTACTGGCTTGTGTTACCGACTGGTTCATAAAAGAGGGCATCCTTCTAGGACCGCCAAGATTCCGTAGGATGCTTGTGAAAACTATTAAAAATCACAACAATTTACCGTTTCGAAATTGATTCAATCAAAGCTTTTTATGTCCTTGTCGGACTTCAATGTCTAGTCAACCTAAAGAATGATTAATTTATATTTTTTTTTTATATTCTACGTACTTTCAGACGTTGATTCCATTTTGTTTGATTATGATCAACTTCAATCTAAAGTTTTTATACAACTTTCAACACGTGCGTCGTTTATTGCCTCAGAAACACAATCGATGCCAATCGAACAAAGCTAGCTTTTACTACTACTATTCTGGGACAGGTAAAAGGAAATAAACAGTTTCATAAGTAATTTCTGATCGTTACAGATGTACTGTAACCAACTCAACATTAAAAAAATCCCTAACTAGTTACTTTTTTGGACTTTAGGTCGTTTTTCTTTTGAATGGGTCGCACTGTGGGACACTAGCCTAATGCCTCAGACCTCGCAACTACTGCGACTAGCTATTGACTTATTGAACTCGCTAAATTTGCAACTTTTCTCGCAATTAAAGAGGTTCCATAGAAAAATGAGAAAACTTAAGTTTACTAGAACATATAGCTTGTCGAAAAAAAAAATGTATCTAAAAAGTGTTTAAAATAATTAAACCATATGATTAATAAACTAATAATTTAGTTTATGTAAGTAAACTAAGCGAGAGAGGAACGTTGAAAATTCACATTGAGAAATACACCACAAAGTACCAGAGTTTTTGAGAAGGAAAAAAAAAATAATAGAAAGGACGTGTATAGATAAAATTAAGTCCATTACTTTCCAGAGTGTATACATTTAGGCTATAACTAGGGTTGCCACCCGTCCCGATTCGGCCGGGACCGTCCTGCTTTTCGGCCCGTTGTCCCGCGTCCCGATTCAACGTTCGTCAGGACACAGTGTTTCACTGTTCAGAGTTGAAACATAAGGAACGTTTCATTATTTGATCGTATAGGCATCAAAGATATCATTATTTCTATGAGGCACACAATTATGATTTTAATTTGTACGTATCTTCACTTTTATATTCTTGAATTTTAACACATGAACATATGGTTCCTACTCCAATGCATGGTTCTTCAGTTCTTAAGCATAGAAAATTCCATAGAAGATGACACCCATTATATAAACTTGCCGGAAAGTATTTCATTTTTGAGTGTTACTTACTTGCCTTTGCATATTTGTTACTTTGAGAATGGACACGAATGTTTTCAGCATTTCATATAAATTTTTCACATTAGAAAGACCTTTAAGGTTAAGTTAGTTATTACAGTTCCAGGATGAACTAAAAATTAATTTTACAATTGAAGAAGCTTAGGTAAAACGCACTTTTTAATTTTGTCTTAAATTATAAAAAATTTGGAAAGCGTGAAAATACTTAACTCTACATAAATTCATTTCTTTGCGTTTAATTATACTATAGTCTACTAACAAATTATCTCGAGGTTTTCTGAATATGGCATCTTTAAATATACGTTTTTGAAAATAGTAAGTAGTTTTACATCATGACAAGGAAAAAAAATTACTTCATATCAATAGCTTTCATTATCGGACATCTGTTACAAATTTGTCACTTTGAGTAGATTTTACAAAAAATGCAATGGGTTGCCATCTATCAACTTCCAACACTTGCATAATATTCTGTATATATTATAGAGGTGTACAAAAACTAAACAGAAATTAATAATTGAAACGTATGCGCGAACAAATGTCTAACATAAGTGACATTTTCAAATAAAAAAAAAATCACCAGTACTTTTTTTATATATAACAGTAAAAATATGAGGCATAAAATATTCATACTTTGCACGAAGACATGTTAGACCGAAGTCCGCCTTGGTGCAAAGTGTGAATATTTTATACCTCATATTTTTCCTGTTATATATAAAAATGTACTCGTGACATTTTATATTTGAAAATGTCACTTAGATGTTTGTTCGCGCATACGCTTTAATTACTGGCCAATGGAATAATTACGGACCATTTAATTACTTCTCCTAATTAATAATAATTATTTATTAATAATCAGACACTTTTCTATTTTCTTAAAGTACTTACAATTTGTTTAATAGATGACGCGAAAATACTTTGATTATTCTTATAACAAACAAATTATCCGTTGAGCATAATTTGAATGATTATGGATTTCGAATATCTAATAATGTTTAGAGTGGACATGAAAAAAGTATATTACGTAGATGCTTCACCAAAAATGTATCACTATTTAACTAGAAAGCTTTCAGCAATCCCATTTGTTTGAGTAGGCTTTATTAACTTTTGGAAGACGAGAAGTAGTTTTTTTAATTAGTTTTAATAGCTCGCTGTATAGCTGCAATGAACCTGAATTTGACTATAGGCAAAATGAACCGAGGAAGAAATCCAGTTCAGAATAAATAATATATGATTAAATTAACAAAATAGTAAATTCTTCGTTTCCAAACAGTTTTCAACAAGCGAATGCTGGGATGGCACTCTAAATAAGGCTCTGGCAGCTACCTTCCTTATTCTTTCCCCTACCCTATCTCGGCTGAGCCAAAGATGCCATAAATAAATTCAATTCTAAACACTCAGTAACGGGGCCAGTGCTAAAATTATTTAAAATTAAAATTTTTGAAATCCATATATCGGTGAACTTGACTAGGTCATTCAGCAAAGAATTAAAATTATATATATATTTTATATATATAAAATATATGTTTATATATGTTTATAT
>JAGDQP010012158.1:10309-20335 GCA_022664845.1 Lepisma saccharinum
TATATATATATATACACAGGGTGGAGAAGGTAGCGACCAGGGCCTTACTTAAGATGCCATCCCGAGATTCACCTGGTGAAACTGAAGGGCCAAGTCAATATGGTCGGCCGTGGGGGTTCGAAACCACGTTCCTACCCACCCAAAGTCCACAACTTTACCGCCTGGACCACGAGAGCTGGGTCGTCCAGCGCCTAAGTTAAAAGTACACTCCCAGCATTTGTCTGGTATGACAAGTAAAAACCTGGAGAACCAGTCGGGGTAGTCGGGCCCTGGTGTCGAACCCAGAACCTCCCTAATGTGAAGCCAATGTTCTACCCACTGTGCTATGACCGCTGGGTAGATCATGGACGAATGCAGGAAAGCAATTGGGTAGCTCAAAGAAAACTACTGTTCCTTTTTATGTTATTGCAAAGAGCACATTCGAAATATTTTCTTCCAAGATTGAAATGGACCTATTTGAAAGGATTAAGCAAACCTGTGAAGACATGCTTACTTTTAGAACTCGTAAAGAAATGGAAAGCAAATTCAGATTGAGTACTTCTGGGAGGTGCTTGCTACTGGAGGATACGTTCATCTTGGCGTTCATATTAGTTCTATCTAGAGGTTTTTTTTAAGGAAGAGCCTGAGCTAGAACTTTAACAAAAGTTCTTTGATGAAATCAGTTTTGAAGTCGAGAGAGCAGTGTTCAAGAGAAGTAAATATCTCTGTTCTTAAACTGAAGGATCAGGGTAAAAAAAAAAAAAAAAGTCAGTCAGTCTTACGTTTTACGTCAGTGGTGTAATTCGATTCAGGAAAATCAAGCTTTCCGTCGAGGTATGAAGCGGAGAAATTTGTAGGTTGTCAAGAGTTACTTGCGCTCAGTTTTGCTTTATTGAGTTAAGAAACAGATATATCTGAATTAACAGCTTTTGTGGATTTGAAACACTTTGACTTACCTCCCCTTCCCCTTCAACTGTATTTTGAATGTTACTTATATAACGAAGGCTATGATGATGTTACTGAAACGCCAAAGTGTTCATCAGTAAAACGTACTCTGGTCGTCATTCCACGTTATATAGCTAGTACATAACTCAGACGTCACTGTAGCGCAATGGTAGAGCGTTTGCGTAGCATTCGGGAGGTCGTGGGTTCGATCCGAGCGGCCGACCATCCGGACTGAGTTTTTTTTTTCAGGGTTTTCCCTCAGTCATACCAGGCAAATTCCGGAATGACACCTTCAACGTAAGCCCTGTCCGATACCTTTCCGAATTATTTCTCCTCCCCTATCCCGGTCTGAGAAATAGATGCCTAAAGGCCTTGAATAAAATTCAGATTCAATAACTCAGACGTTAATACAACACGAAAGAGTCGCCACACGAAGATCCATTTCTTACTGAAAGCGAAAAAGTTCTGAAAGTGCCATTTCCCTACTTGCGAAAACAGAAAAGTTTTTAAAATGTTATTTTCATATAAAAAATACATGTCGTCATTTATAAACACTCAATAGGAGGACTATGTGTTTGGGCTTTGATCCTTAGGAAGCCTATATACGAGACAGTGAAAGGAAAAGTGGTGTAAGTCACTTTTTTAATATTGTGTTAGTCACACCTGTATTGTCAATATTCAAATCTATTGGATGGAAAAGTAGTGCAAGTCGTAACTCTCTTGCTAACCGAATAGATAGCAGCACTTACTTGGAGTTCACTGTAGATTTCATTAGAGTACTTTTACTAAAACCTGTTTCTCAAATTGACTTACACCACTTTTACTTTCACCGCCTCATATGTTTGTTTATTATTAGAGTCTACTGAAAAAATGCAATCATCACAAAATTTCACCTAGTGCCTTATTTACTTGAAGTCTTAAATTGTCTTAAGCAGATATTCCCAGCGAAACATACTTCCAAGTTGTAAGGAGTATTACTTCACCGAAATAGTCACATATTTATTCATTACACAACCCCTTTCCTATTAGAAAAAAAAATCGAGCAAAATTCACGATGAACGATCCCTCTAGCAACATTAATGTATGTCCAGGCCGAATCGAAACAGGTTTTCCCGGCTTTTTCCTTTTACGTCAATTATTCAAATTTGTGTGCAGATAAACAGAAAATAACTTTCACAGACGTTATTACGTACTTCAATAATGAATAAATACCCTTAGCCTTAAAGGTAAGTTAACAGAAACTGCAAAACTATGTCAAAAACACTATTGGGACATAGGACTGTCCCAAAACGTTCATTCTTTTAATAACTTCATTTGAAATTTTGAAGTAGCTTTTCTCGTATAAAGTCTTTGAACTGGGCTCGTAATATACTCTCTGCACTGACGTCATACATAGTTGCTTATTTTACCTCCTAGGGCCGCTACGACTCAGTGGTAGAGCGCTCTCCTCTGGTACTTGGGATCCTTGATTCGATCCCAGTTCATGCCATATGGGCTTTGTGGTGGCAGACCACCGTGTGCGTTGGCTTTCTCGAGGTTCTTCTCTTTCCCTCCCATTTGCTTCATCCCACGAATTCTCCATTCATCCATCCGTGCTGAGCCAAAGTTGCCTAAGCTCTAAAGGACTTAAGTAAAAGTTCAACAATTGAATACCCCCCTCCGTTCTCAGCCATATTATCCTTGACTTTTGCGTCATGCTTCCTAGCAAAGTAACGATCGACTATAGCTCAACTGGTAGATTGTTGCTTCGCATTTGGAAGGTACTGGATCAATCCCAGCTACCGGCTGTTCTGACAGTTTTTTTCAGGTCTTTTCCACAGTCACAGCAGGCTAATCAGACCCTAGTTGAATTCACAGACTATCTCCGCAAGCCCATCCCGGCCTGAGTCAAAGATGTCCTAAATGTCATTACTAAAAAATTCGAAATTGGTAAGCAACTGTTCAACTATTGAAAGGTCTTTCTTTTACAAGGAGAAATTTAGCACTGCAGAGTCGGGCACCTTACATAAAGCAAGGCCATAAATGTCTTTTTTTTCCTTTCTTTTACTCTTTGTCGCTTCACACATGATGACATGTGCACTCGTGCGCGACACTGTGTTGCACTCCACAACCGCTAACGCTCACGGTAATTTGTTGTAATGAAAGAGTTTATGGCTACTTAAGGCTGCAGGGTATAAAAAAGGAATTGAGCTTTTTAAGTTGACAATAGTTTTACTCTCTGTATAAAGTGTAATGAGATAAATTACACGTATCAAGTTCATGCTATAAATGCGATTTCTGTTAGAAAGTGGTTAAGTGTTGCTGCAATTTAGTGATGCATCTACACGTCTGTACTGTATATTTATATATAATAAAATAAATCACAGCCATATTCAATCCACTAGTGGATGAGGCCTCTCCCCGAAGGGAAGAGTCGGTCTACTCCTCCCACGATGACCAGACGGATTGGGAGAGGAGAGCCGAAGCTCTCACTGTGATCGCTACTGTCTTTTATTCACAGCAGCTCCCCAATTGTCCTCACGATGCTGGGTCAACACCGAAAATTTTTGAGCCCCCACCGGGAATCGAACCCGGGACCGCTCGCACTGAAGTCGAGCGCGCTACCAACTTCTTCGGCTCTCCTCTCCCAACCCGTCTGGTCAGCGTGGGAGCAGTGGACCGACTCCTGCCTTCGGGGAGAGGCCTCATCCACTAGTGGATTGAATATGGCTTTGATTCGATGCAAAAATTACAGAAAGGATTCGCAAGGTATTTTCCAAAGGAAGTTGGGCATTCCCAGACATACTTTGGTAAATCGTGGGTCGAAATAGTCACACGTAAGATGACTTCCCGTATGAGTAAGGATGATAGACATAATCAACACCTGCCAACCGGGCATGACAGTCCCTTTTACTGATAAATACACCAAATATTCGTTGAAATGTATGAACTCCTTACTCCTGTTTGCTATGCAACCACACATGCGTAGTTGTTGTTTTCTCTAAAAAAGAAACCTCGTTTTCAGAGGAAATCTGTTTGAGATATCGACCTGGCGCAAACTAATTAGTTTTACTTGTTAGAAACGAAGTCCCATTCATGCTTATTTCGATGGTATCATGCCGCCTCAGTTCTACTGTTAATGGTATTGGGGGAATGTCAAGTTCATTTTCCTACGCTTTCGGCAGCCTGTAGCACCGAAACGAAGCATTTTTTCACCCTTGATGGTTTATACTTCTTTTATTTTCATGTCAGGAAACTCGTGAGGTGGTAGTGTCTGTGTACAAAGTGGAATCATTAGTGCCGGTATAGCTTTGTTTCTAAATGCAAGCCCCGTTATACTGCGGGTATCGGGCAACATATTCGCGATACAATAAAACTTTTAAAAATCAATCCCATTAGTATATATCAGTGATGCCCAGCCTACGACCTTCGTGCCAGCCACATATCACACTAATAAATTAAGTACCGAAAAACTATTGTAATATTTTGATTTAGACCTCTTGCTCTTTTTACAAACATTAATTATCTGTATGTGTGAAGGATTTCCATACGTTTGCGATGTTAGCGTTTCGAATCTGTAATTAAAGGACGCGTACGATTTGTATGCTACTTATGTCAAAGGATGCTCTGACCCACAAAGATCGTGCTAAATTTTATTGTGGTCCATGAAACAGAACAAGGTTGAGCATCACTGGTATAAATATCACTTAGACACACTCTTCCAGAACTGGTATTTTCCTTTGGTTGAGTGTTAAAAGAAGGAAAACTCGAAGCTATTCTCTTTAAGATGATTCGCATATCGACTCCTGTTTCTTCTTACCCAAGAAGATTCGTCCAACGAAAAGTTTATAGAATAACTAACTTACACCGTGGCTTATGAAATCTACAAGTTCATCGCTGCAGTAACAAAGTTTGCCATTGGTGGACTGTTTCGACTTAACCTTTTATACCTCGGATAGGGATTTCAAGAAAATCGTAGACCTTCACGTTGGCTGCCCTAGTACCCCTCCTAATTGTCACAGGGACATGAACTATACCTCGTTGGAAATCAAATGGAACACAGATTCCAACGACGTAACTTTTGTGCCCCCCGTGATCAACCCGTAGAAAAGGAAGAAGAAAATAAAAAAAAATGGAAAATATATATTTAAAAAAAAATGTGGGAGGCTGGCATCACTGTTATTTGTCGTACGCAAGAAAAAAATAACATACGCCAGGTATTTGGGAACAATCATATAAAAAAATGAAGGGCGTAGGGGCAATAGCAAAGGAGAAAAAAATTCGGAACGTCGTACCTTCTATGGTTACCCTGTATATTTTGTTTTGATGGACTATCGCATACCCTTATTTATATCATCGCCCCTAATTGTCAGAGGGACTTGAACGATACATCGTTGGAAAGCTTATGAGACACAGATTCTAACGAGGTAACATTTGTGCCCAATGTGTCCAGCTCGTAAAAGAACCAGAAGAAAATTAAAAAAAACACGTTTCTTTGACTTTTGTGGGACTCTGGCAACACTGTTATTTGTCGTAACCATCCATTTACCTCTCGCAAGCCCAATGGTCATATACAGGGTACCACTAGTTTGTATATTATTTATCTCTATTGATACCATTTTTTATGATTGTAGCTCGTTTGGGGGGAGTTGCCCCCCCCCCATATACTGAGGAGGGAGGGGAAACTAAAACACCCAACATTCCCCTCCGCCGCGGGACCCCCGACATTTATGAAGTGCACATCATTGGAAAGCGTCATTCTTCCCGAAGACATTGACACCTAAATCATCCCTCTAGGTTAATTAGGAGCTGAGCTACTGAGGCTTAAAGTGCTGGCTGGCTCAGCCCTTGAGCCGTTCGGCGTCTAAAGGTTAAGTAACGCAGCATCCAGTACGTACGGACATTCAGCATTGCGGAATAGAAGGGTTTCGAAATACAAAACTACACAACGTGAATAACCGAATCTGGAATCAAAACTAGACACTTCAAATTTACACTGGAGCCCAAAATGAAATCCATAAATATCTGCCGTATACGGAGGCGGTAGAAGGCGGTATTGTTTTCCTAGAATGGACTTTTAGCCTGTTCGTCGATTAGAGCGATTTGAACCGAGAAACCAATCGCGTGCAATCAAGCAACCAAATAGAACACGTACTTTTGTCTGTTAAAATGTAGCTTGATTTCATTTGCGTTAGTGCACACTGACTTGTATCTTTGTGTGAATTTAATTTTTAAGGTCTTTAAGCAACTTTGGCTCAAGCCGGATGGATGATGCGATGAATTCGTAGAATGAAGAAATTGGGTGGAAACGGGAGAACTCTGAGTTAATCCACGCACACAGTGTTTGTCCACCACAAAATGTCACGACCAGGGATCGAGTCACATCTGTATCTTGACAAATTTGGCTGTACAATTCATCGTACACGATTCATCTCGGGGTTCACGGTGACTCAATGGTAGAGCTCCCATCTTTGATACTTGGGGTCGTCGGTTCGATCCCTACTTATGCCATGTGGGTTTTGTCGTTCACATACACCGTATGCGTGGGTTTTCTCACGATTCTTACGTTTTCTCATTCCACCAATTCATCCCATCATCATCCATCCGGCCTCAGCCAAAGTTGCGTGAAGGTCTTAAAACTAAATTAATAAAAACCAAGATTGATCTCTTGGTTTGAGTCGCGTCAGTAAATGGGTGGGCTTAACTTAGCAGACAACTAGGAAAATCGTTGACTTTTAATCGCCACTGGAGATGCTGCGCAAATTCGAAATGTGAATTACGTAATTGCTGTTAAATTGTTAATCAGCTTTTTTCCTATTCACCCCACACATGGAGCTTTCTTCCGTGAACCTTCCATATTTTTTTTCAGAATTCCACTTTAACGTATGTTAGACCGAACTTACTGCAGACTATTGACAAGCCTATGGATAAAGAGAAAACCGACGTTAGATATGGGTTCAGGAACATTCATTTAGCAGGTCATTTTCATCTACAGCGTTCTGTTCTGGTAATTTTGCACTATCTGCGCTCAGAGTGTTTGGCGCGCTAGCGCCTAAACGAAAGTAGATAGCGTGAAACGGACTTCAGATTTCAGTCCAATGGCTTCGACTTACTTTGTTACTTTGAATGTGGTGAGGCAAATTCACAAATGCGCAGGCTAGTTTTAGCCAGTAAAATTGTAGTTACTTTATCCACTAAGTTTAATTTATGGCTTACAAGTCCCTGACAAACATAAAATGAACAAAAGTATGTTTAAATACTTTAAAGAATTCTCTGTACGTTTTATACTGGACTGTGGAGAGCCGACACGGAACACAGGGCCATTCATCTATGGCAGCGTTTCGTAAACTATTTTCAAGTGCGGCCCAGTTTTATTAGTTAGTAGGTTCAACAGACCACCCTGCGCCTGCCCAAGGACAGACCTCGCGGACCACAGTTTGCGGGACGCTGCTCTACGGTATCCCTTCTTCTTAACCTGTCAGTGCTCTATATAAGGCGTGATGATACTGCTGTAAGTTATGAATATGTATAGATCAGTGATGCCCAACCCTGTAAATGACGCAAGAGGTAGAAATCTATCTTTGATAGGTCTGGGGACCACGGTGGCCACTCAACGGAACAACGCGACCGATAAATACGCCAGCAAACTTGGTATCCAACAATTAACTCATAAAAAATAAAATTTCCTATGTAACCTGACTATTGAATCACCCTGTATAATATCTTGTTTAATATTTTTTTGTAAAGTTTATGGCGTACCACCTAACAACCTTCCGCGTACCACAGGTGGTACGCGTACCACACTTTGAGAAGCCCTGATCTATAATGTTGTTTCCTACTCCTGCCAGCTATGTTGGCCCTTACAGCAAAGAAACTTTGCATATGGTAGGGTGTAGCCGTGCGAGGATGCTGGACGGCTGTAACATAAATCAGTCAAAAAAAAAAAAAAAATTGCCAGCAGACATTGTAGTTTCTGAAATACCTTGTTTATTGATTTCCATTGAAGCCAATTGACACTTCATGTTGTATTCTAAATTCCCTTGTCTTGTTTTCTCGCTGTGTCGTGCAGCAGCGTGTACGGACACACAATTCCCTGACCACTCGAATCCATTAGCATGCATTAGTTTCTCTGAAAGCTGCAAGTGCTCTTAGTTAAGTCTCTTACTTTACAAGAGCGTCCACTACACACACATACACGTACTTCATCTATTTGCTTCTACTGAAAATGCCATTGTTTTCATCTGCGAAGAATGACTGCATGGGAAACTTATTATTGTCAATAAATGGAGAAGATGCTGGAAATACGACTTCTTTCGTTCCTTTAATACTAAATCTGTATATTTAAAAATGAAAGTGATGTGTTTGTGTTTGAATCACACCAAAACGGCTTCACTGGTTTGAACTATTTCTAGCACATGATCAGATATTGGAACCGTTTGGGAAGTTATCATGTTAATCACCATCTTGGATTCAAAATGGCCGCCCAAAAACCATTTTCCATACCGTTCGAGCTAGAAGAGTGAAATTCGGCATAAAGGTGTATTATCAAGAGTAGTTTAAGAAAATATTACATTTTGGAAAAGTTTCGATCTTAATCCAAAATGGCCACCCCAAAATGTATTTTCCCAAACCACTGATACTAGAGAAACGAAAATTGGTATCAAGGTGTACCATCACGAGTAGGTTACAGTAAATGAAGCAGAACTCTCCTATGGGGGCAGCTCTGCACCATAGGGGCGCAGCCCGCCACGGGGAAGCAAAGTGTTTGTTGCAATCCCGATAACTGTTGCCAAAATATTTTATTCACCTCGCACCAACGGGCGGGCAAATCAGCTAGTTTTAATATAAAAACATGTCTCTTTAAGAAGAGTTCACACAATTGTAATGTTAAAAATGTGTACTATAATGTTTCATGGGCCGCGGTGGATAAATGGTAGAGAGCTTACCGTAGGTCGTCAGTTTGATCCCTGGTCATGTCATGTGGGCTTTGTGGTGGATAAACACCGGTTTTCTCTCATTTTCTCATTTTCTTCGTTCCATCAATTCTCTCATCATCCATGTGGCCTGAGCCAGAGTTGCCGAAAGCCCTTTAAAATTAAATTCAGATTCAAGTATCATGTCTATAATTACAGTTATTTCCCTTGAATGCATAAAAACCAATGAAGTTATCAAAAGTTACGCTATACATGAACTTCGGTGTTAATATTACAGACAACAAGTCCCGAGAAAATGGTAGCAGTTCAGATTCACTTGCTGACTGGGAATTATGCTGTACGCCACCTTCACAGTACCTCCATTCTGCTCTTACTCATTTCTGTCAACATACACCCGCCAGCATCAGGCTATTCCATGAGATTGACAGGATTTTTTCCTCCGGAACTTATTGATTCTACTTTGTATATCGTTGTTCTTGGATTACTAACCCACTACAATTTACGTTATTTAACATTTCGAGACTGTACACGTTCTCTTCTTCCAAGGGTAAATAAAAAGATACGGTAGAAAGTGAAAATTTGTGTAGTTAATTCAATTAAAAAATTGTATCTGTGATTGGCATGAACTGCCCTTTAATTGCCTGAAACTTCTGCGCTTGTGATTTGTCAAGGAAGACGTTTCTGTAATTGGTTCAGCGTGATTTACGTTGATTGAATAGAAAGAGCTGTGTTTAGGGTTGCCACCTTTTGATGACTAAATTACGGGATGCTCGACAAAAAATACGGGACAAATCTCTAGATAATTTTAAATGAAAATAACTAGTTTGGCCCTGTACTACTTTAATGAAGAGTTTGAAGTGCACAGTTTGAAACCGCTTTAATGAAGAACAAACAGAAAACGTCTATGCTGAACAGGTGGCAAACATAGCTGTGTTTGCTAAACATAGATCTTTGCCATAAAGCATGGTCAACCAATCACTGACGCAGATATTTAACCCACGCAGATGTTTAAGCCAATCACAGACACAGATGTTGAAGCCAATCACAGACACAGATGTTGAAGCCAATCACAGACAGATGTTGAAGCCAATCACAGACAGATGTTGAAGCCAATCACAGACAGATGTTGAAGCCAATCACAGACAGATGTTGAAGCCAATCACAGACACAGATGTTGAAGCCAATCACA
>JAGDQP010012158.1:20345-51048 GCA_022664845.1 Lepisma saccharinum
ATCACAGATGTTGAAGCCAATCACAGATGTTGAAGCCAATCACAGATATTCAAGCCAATCATAGACGCAGATATTTAAGCCGCTTACAGACGCAGACGTTTAAGCCAATCACGAACACAGCATTTCCAGTCAGACGCCTATGCAACTTCTCAATTGATTTTACTATGTATAGGATCGTGGTAATTTCGAGATATTTGTAATACCACAGCATTACCAAGCGTTGCCAAGTTGAAATTTTAACCGCCAGATGACTCCAGAAGCTCTGTCTGCAATCTGCGTGATAGTTGTACCTCGGCAACCCTTAGTAATGTATCACGAATCTAGTAACGTCACGAAATTACCAAAGTTTACTTAGTGTTGTATCTTCATAGAATAATAACCTGAAGATGAGGACTATTTAGTTCTCGAAACGTAGGTCAATATAAATATTTGCTGGTTGATACCCAGACAGCAAGGCGTAGTACAGGTATACTGCAGAACTTGCAAAAACAGAGCAGCAGCATCACTGGGACTACTTCTAACATACTTTTATAACAGTCCTTGAACAGACAACGAGGAAATGGAATTTATAATCAAGATGAATCAGACCAACCATGTGACGTTTTCTTCCTCTATAGTGAAGAGGAATCAGAGACAAGAAAAACGGTGAAGTGATACAGAATTGGAAGGACCTAGTTTTATATTTCTGTATTTTAATCATCATCTAATTTGGCCAAAGAATTTTAATATTTGGACGGGCGAGAAAAGAAGAAAATTAAACGTCCTCTCTTTCTTTGTAACCTGCTTCATAATGACACTACCAGAGAGCGAAACCCGACTTAATTGAAAACTCTTCTGTATGGAGAACGCGTGTTTCCTATAATTATAGCAGTAGGACATGCTAAATTACTGATATACACAATATGTATATGTGTAAACGGAATGTTTGAATGCCGTTGCTAATGAGTATTTGTTTTTAATGAGTATTTGTGATGTCGTCTCGAAACAGTTTTGTTTCTTAGTCAGTGATAACTATTCATGTTGTATTGTCGACTCTTTTAGTCACTATTTACTGACCAAGTGATTTATCGCGGAGTATTACATAGTAAGTCAGACGGACATTGTAATTCGGGATAAGACTGTATTATTTATTTAATAAACTTCACTTCTAAACTTAGATTCGCTACATTCAGTCGCGTAGGTAGGGTAGACCTCTCATCAGATTGAAATATAAATTGCACGAAAACATTCACTTACATAATCTATAACAGTGAGTTTTGTCTTCAAAGAAGACGTCTGTGTCTTGGAAGAAGATATGTTCTTTACGTGTAATTAATGCTTACCCTATCAGCAAAATTCGTCGGGCGAAAGTTGGGCCAACCGCGAAATGGTTGGGATACGGTTGGCCCTACCCCGGCCCGACGAAGCTTGCTGATAGGGTACCTGCACGTAAAGAACAGCTTAATTGTATTACTTTGTTCTCCTAATTCACTCGACTCCATTAGCGGACGGAACATTAGAAAAGTTTATATAATTCACAGCCATATTCAATCCACTACTCGGTGAAGCCTCTCCTGGAGGGAGAAGTTGGTCTACTGCTCCCACGCTGACCAGACGTTGTTGGGAAAGGGGAGAGCCGAAGCTCTCAATTGTGTTTGCCATTGTATTTTATTCACATCAGTTCTCCCAATTGCATCACGATGCTGGGTGGGCACCGTTGCCAGACCCTCTCGCTTTGGGGAAAAATCCCTTAGCAGAGGCGGGAATCGAGTCAGTGACGGTCACCACTAGAGCAGATCCCGGATCGAATGATTTGCATCAACTCAAGGAAAAGTTCTTTTGAATAAATTTCGGAGCTATGGGAGCTGAAAGTTAAGGCGGCATCGTTACAAATTACGTCATAGCTCAACACAATAATGACGTAAACAGTGTCGACTTAATAAATCACAGTTGAAGCCATAGCGGGTTCTACTTCGATTATGATTTGCAAAAGCCGACATCGCTTACGTCATTATGTTCTGAGATATGGCATCATGTGTGACGATGCTGCCGTAACTTTGAGCTCCTGTATCTGCAAAACTAAGCATATTTCGAGAGTGTTTCTTCTTTTGCTGTAGATAATCACCTCTCGAAGTTTGTGTCGTTATTTCAGGGATAACTTGTACAAAAGTAAATTAACTTCTGCCATAAATGTTAAACCTTTTTTCTGAACACGAGCTCGAAAGTTGGTACAAAAATTGGTTGGAAAGCCATGAGAACCTTTTTTTGATTTTCCACAGTGAATAATGCTGTTTTCTTTGTAACAGTTCACTACTCGGCACATGAACGGAACAGGTTTCTTTTACGCATATTCTCGCTAAATGCGAGGAAATGTGACGTCTTCTCCCTTATTGACTCCATTTTGTTATCAACTCACAATAATGTGTTGGGTAGATACAATGGAGTAAGCTTGAAACGACATTTGGTTTCGCTGTCAATCTCATCTTTTGAACTTTCTCTCTTGTTCCCTATGCGTCAAGTTCGTTCTTTACAAATTAATGCTTTCGCCTTGTCAGCAGCCACGTCGAAGTACACTTCAACACAGGCTAACAAAATATTTAACAAACTTCCATCCAGATGTAGCTCGAAAGCCATTTTACACTACAATCTGACAGTGATTGTACCGTAGAAAGCACATTTAAAATTAAAGTGAAAAACAAAATATTTTGAAGTTAGAATAGCGCTAACAGGTAACGTTTAATACTTGAGTTCCATACAGGTTCTCTCTGGTGATGGGATCAATGTCCATTGTTAATTCATTGGAGA
Source organism: Lepisma saccharinum (assembly GCA_022664845.1). Classification (NCBI taxonomy): domain Eukaryota; kingdom Metazoa; phylum Arthropoda; class Insecta; order Zygentoma; family Lepismatidae; genus Lepisma; species Lepisma saccharinum. Next base: position 23,130 of record JAGDQP010012158.1, read on the forward strand.
GCCGGAGCCGATTTTTAAGGAAGAGGTGGGTACTACATGTAGCGCTACAAGTATTTATAAAGCTGAAAGACGAGAGATAGTAAGTTACGAAATTACATGTCACTAATTTGTACAGGAAATCTGCGGCTTTCATTCTAATTGCTGACGAGCACTGAAAGCAATAGCTAAAATATCTCTTTCGGTAGGCCTACAGGCTGAGGTAGATCTCGAAGTTTTTTTTTTTATTTTCAAAAATTCAAATATTGCCTTATATGATAGCTATCGAGAAACTATTTATTGTTTTGTAGATTATTCATTTATTCATCAAGAGCTGTTCAACGATACCTCACAAGACACACACACACACACACACACACACACACACACACACACACATATATATATATATATATATATATATATATATATATATATACTCTGTTTCTCTGGCGGGGGGGGCGCTCCCCCCGAATCCCGTAGGGGGATCGGCCCCCCAACTTCAGTGCTTTTGAGAGGATGCGCCTCCTTTATCTTAACCAAAATCTCACTCCTGCACTACACCACCATGGTATCCATCTGTACCCTCCCACGAAGAGCTGCGCCTCCAGAAGGAAGGTTTGCCCCATTTATTGTAACCTACTCTTGGTCATACACCATCCAAGAAAATTTCGTTTCTCTACCTTCAATGATTTGGAAATTGGGTTTTTGGGGCGGCCATTTTGGATCCAAGTTGACGACTTTTTGAAAGTTTTCTCATATTGTCGTGACCTACTTGTGATGGTACAACTTCAAGTAAAATTTCATTTATCCAGCTCAAATGGTGTGCAAAATGGGATTTTGGGCGGTCATTTTGGATCCAAGATAGCGACTTTTCCCAAATGTTGTAATGTTTCCCTAAACTACTCGTCATAATGCACCTTTATGCCAAATTTCCTATCTCTAGCTCAAACGGTGTGGAAATTGTTTTTATAGGTCCGCCATTTTGGATCCAAGATGGCGTCTTTAGATACATCATGTAATATTTTAGTAACATACAAATGACAATGTATAGGGTTACCAAATTTGATATTTCTAGCTGCAGCCGTTTAGGCTGTGTATTGTATACAACAATGGGTTCGGCGGCCATTTTGGATGCAAGATGGCGACCGATTTTGCTCATTAACGAACTTAACCAAGCTATTAAGCCTAGAAACAACATATAAAAATTTGGTTCAAATATCTTCAAAATTATGGCCGCTAGCGTGTTAATATATATATATATATATATATATATACACTTTCATATCGTATCGATCTCAATAGGTATATTTTTCTTCGAAATCTACCTAAAAAAAAGTTCAAAGCGGAATTTAATTTTGAGACGCTGTGGCGAAATTTCTGTATAAAGCACTCACTAAGTGATTTGCATTAAATTAAAGAAAATCGTTCTTTTTAACCATGGATTTAGATACGGGAGACGGATTGACTGGCCCAATACAATTAAGCTAGGTCAACTTGACGCCGGTTTTCGATTAATCTTGCCTGGTGAATTGGGATGTACTTGCGTCTTATTGGTTGGCCTATGCCTGGGTGTGTGGAAGCAAAGAATGGATGAAGATCTAGCTAAGGAAGAGAGGAGGAAGACTGGAATATTTTAAATAAGGTGTTGTACGGAATGTGATGTTCAGTTGTTGTTGTTTTTTAATCAATTTCACCTTCCGGGTGATCATGGCTTGTGCTGGCTTCAATTTTGGGTCACTAGAAGTAGATCCGTCTCCCGTATCAAGATCCATGTTTTTAACTTACATAATTGATAATAATAATAATATCTTCCTTTTTTATACTTTTTCTTGTTCTTTATCACCTTTCTAGCAACTCAGTGAAAAATGTATGCTCACACCAAGGATGTTCTAATAGAGGATTTGCTTATAGCTGTCTCATGCCAGCGAAAGAGTGAAGTCAAAAAATACAACCGAGCATCGACCAAGGCGGCGCACCTGATTGGGTATCAGACGAGTACAGAGCTTGGTGCTTGCTATCTTTGTTAGCCGAGTTTTGATAGGAGTAAGAGTACTAACAGAGCGGGACTAAGCTGTGACGTTTGGCTTCAAATTATTGGCGAAACCGCATATCCTCTATTAGAAATTCCTTGGCTTACACTATTTTCTGGAAAGTTGTCATAATTGCCAGAAAGATCTACTTAACTGAATACATACATATTCTGAATAATTTTAGTTATCGCTTACAGTTCGAAATAAAAAAAAAAGTAACATTTCGCCGAATGATTGTGAGCCGGCGACTCTATCATCACTTTTTGGCATCGAATTTTTCGTGCTGTCGGAGGTCTCGGTCACTCCTTAAAAGCAAGCACTGTTCATTGAAACGCAACCGTGTATACTAAATAAATAATTAAAATCTCTGCACTCTGTCCCACCGGGTCAGGCTAGGTCACAAGCAGAGACCCGGTGAACCATTTCAGTTCTATTCAGTACAGTATGAGCCGAATTAATAATTAAACATTCCGAGAAATAAAGCGCCTCTGTTAACACGTATTTGAAACAATATCCTTTATTTTAAAACCGTGGAGGTAGGACAGAAATTGAGGTCAGATGCAGGACTAAATAAAAGAAATTTTTTTTTTGAGCTGCCTTAAGTGAAAATTGTATGTTTTAATTTTTATAACTCTATACGTACACCCCGATTCACATATAATGGCCAATTGATGTTTTCAAAATATGAAAGATGTGCAGTCTGGCAACATGTAGGTAATTCACCTGTTACTTTTATTTTAAATCTATTTTTGTAATATATGCTTACTATTGTCATATTGCGAATTTTATCAGACAGTGTACCAGCCGGCCATTTTTTATGGATTAGAATTTCTTTTATGTCTTTTATTCATCTAAGGCTCAGACCGGGCTAGGGAAAATGATGTAGGAAGGAGTCGGTTGGAGCTTAATTTAAAGGTGCCATCCCTGCATTTGCCTGATAACTGAGGAAAGCCTCAGGAAAAAAATCTGTCAGGATGGGGCCGTTGGGATTGAATCCAGGACCTCCCAAACGCGAAGCTAGCGCTCTACCACTGAGCTACTACTATTCGGTGCCATATTTTATAAATCAGTGTACTTCCCAATATATCTTTTTTAAACTTCGGTGGGGAGTATTGTCACCAACAAACATTGATTCAGACAGGCGATATTTATCCCCAACTAGATTCTGTCTATAAACGACATATACAGGGTGTATCGTAATATGTGGACCAAACTTCACAGACTAATTCGTAACAGCAAAACAAGAAGAAAACCAAAATTTCAAAATATTTTCTCAATCCGCCACTGGTCATACGTCATCGTTATTTCATCGTCCACGACATGAATATATTATCAGCTACATCACACATTTTATCATTTACACGTCTCACTTGCGTGCTGAGGCTGTTGCATCGTGCAATTAATGGGCTCATTTCCGGAATTCGGTAGCAACTTTATACATTATCATAGGTTATGTTTCCAGATGGGGCAAACATGTGCAAGTTTTTTCTCTACGGGCAGAAAGAAAAGTGTTTACGATATAACATGTTAAAAAAAACCATAGATATGATCTGCTCTATCATCTACTAAATTGCTATTCCAATGCTTGGGCATAGTTTTTATATAATGCTTTTGGTACCACATTAGTTTCCAGACCTGATCTTATGCAGTACTAATAAATTTCACATCAACGTTCTAAATAGATCAAGCGATACACACCTGTGAGTAGTGTCCCCATGTTTAACAACCGCTGCAGGCTTCGTCGCATGCAAACACAAACCTGCTATCTTCTCGCACTGAGCACCGCAGCATTTCCCTGTCTCTTGTAGATAACAGGTTTAAGCTTACAATGACGTCATTGTGAACACCTCTCCATTCCTTTCCTGCACACTATTAAGGTTTCATTATAGTATATTATTTTGAATCACTCTTTTACTTCATTTTCCGGGTTTCTTGGCCCTTACTGTGGGACGCGCTGCTCATGTGGTTCTCAAGTCGCTTGAAAAACGTGTTATCATAAAAGGTCCCTAAGCAGATTTCCACATTTGCTCAAACTTTTTTTTTCTTGTTTTGATGTGAATAATCACCTTCCGAAATTTGTCCCATTATTCCAGGGACATGCTGTATCTAAATTCTGTCTGAAATGCTCCGTATTATTTCTTTAAATTAATTCAGTTATTATTATTAATCTTCCTCAATTTAGAAATCTCATATTTTAATAGCAAGAAAAATACTTACAATGAAAACAAATAATAAACCTTTCTGCTGCATTTTTCTAAGAGAGAGAAAAAAGTTTTCCCTGTGATCTGAAATGTGGTGTACCCTTTTTCTTGTGTTGTTTGTGATACATGATTTGGCATCCTGTCAGGAATGTAGCATAAAGTGTAAGGCTCATTTGAACAGAAATGAAGCTTTACATGCATTCATTGGATGGAATGCTTTGTGACGTGAAGTAAGAATTATGTATTTAATAATAAGATAAAAACTCAAAGGAAGTCAATCTCACTACGAAAACTTTTTATATTAGTTTTTGATTATTAAAACTGTCTGCATGTACAGAGTGATTCTAAATTGTTGGTACAAACTTTGGGAGGTGATTTATTTACACTGAAACAAGGAGGCAAATTTAATTTGCTCTTCGAATTTTGAGTTTGAACGTATTTATGGCATCTATGGCTCAGTTTGGAACACAATAGGGAAAAGAATGCGGTAAGGAATCGATCAGAGCCTATGCTGAAGGTATCATCTCGCATTTTCCTGGTGTGACTGAGGAAAGAGCACTGGAAAATCCTTGGTGAGGATGGTCGACCGCTAATATCGAGCCCACCGAAATGCGAAGAAACGAACTGAGATACAGTCGCTTGGTACTTCTCCAGAAAGCATGCCAGCTTGTAAAAAGGTTACTTGTTTGAGCCTGTCAAACTTGATAACAAGCATGAAACAAACTTTTTAGAACAACATGGAGTGACCTGTTTGAACAACATTGTTTCTGGTTGTTATAACCAAGCCTTTTTTTCAGCCGGAACGGTCTGGAACTCGGAACAACCAGCTACGGGAGGAAGCCTGTTGAATTTGAAATATGTTTGAATTCTCGTGAGCTGCATATTCGGTTTTGTGAGTCGCAGTCCCTGGTTCAATCCGCATGAAGGCGAAGTTTCTGTTTTCTTTAAGAGAATAGTATGAAATGCGTATATTACTCATTTAATAATAATTGTTCGATTTTTTTCATAATTTACGGATATTGAATGCCGAGAGAGCGTCAGCGAGCGAATTCGGGTTAGTGCTGTTTTTTTTTTCTAGGAATTTTAAATATTTTCCTAACCTTTTAAATTATTTCAATATTTTCCATACAGTTATACGTTGTTCACAGACGGGTATTGGGTCTGTCACTTACTTCCAGTGACCAACACTTACTACACGTGTTTTATAATGACTTTGTTTTTTTTTCTAATAAAAGAATTTTCCAAATGTTTTGTGAATTTTTTTGCAAATAACTCATTGAGCGCGCCAACCGCTTATAAGCGCAATGCAATTTCAAATGTGCCTTACAGGTTGCGTGAACCTTTTATAACCTACTCCTGAACGTTTCTGCTATTTGTTAAATGTACTTTGTTTCACACAAAATTCATAATATTGATTAGTGTTGTTATAAGATAAAATTAATTTTATGGGCGGTGACAGCACTATGGCTAATTAGTGTTGTCATCTATGGAATTCTAGACGTACGTCTTGTAACAGATAGAATTTCTAGTAATTGGCAGATCAGTGCATGCTAATATACTCTATTGCAAGGATATTGAAAAGGTTTTATAACCGTGTTCGGGCGTAACGGTGATTAGAGAAGCCACAAGTAAGATTTGAGAATTGATTTGAGTAGGACGAAGATACTTACCCTGTGATTTTCCTTTAATTTCAGGTCTTGTTCCAATGTAAACCTTGAATTGGAAAAGAGATCAGATTTCAGCACTGTATTATCGATAGCAATATTCAGCAACGATATATCAAGCGAAGTCAGTGTGCACAATAACGTAGATTAACTATCGAGCAAATCTTTAACACTTAATTCAATGTAACCTATCTTAACCTGTTTCTGACGAACGTCTAGCGAATGAAACGTTGACTGAATGATAACACTTAGATTCAACAATCTATACGTCTTGCTGATTAAGATGATTATCTGTGTTATCATGAAATAAATAATTTCTAATAAACAAATGAGTTTTATTGATATCAGTTCACTGATGACCCACAATCACTATCAACAGCTGAACAGTTGATGACGCTCAAATAGTTCTTGGTATAATTCTCACTGAGCTGTGGCACATCAGCAGCTGTACATACGAATACAAGAACAAATATCATGTGACTTCATGTCACTCATCAATTCACAAAAAGATATTGTATGCTGCACATGAAAATCAAATTTGATCATATATAAAGAACTGAGAAGTTTTGTTTTCGTCCAAGTTCACTTATCAATGAATAAGATTTTTGAGATCAACTGCTTGTATAATTAAGCAATGAACAAGTATGACAACGTCACTGACTTATGAAAGTGGAATCTTGTGACAATAACTATGTATGAAAATATTCTTCATGAATATTTCACTATTACATGAGATAGCGTCCGTATAATTGGATGAAAATATACCAAAATATTCAAAAGAACCTATAACTGAGGCGACGAACCTTTAACCAAGGAGCATACATCACAATAATCAAGGAGTGTCCATGTCATCATTCTACTACGATTACTGAAGTGAGAGCATTTTATAGAAACACAATAACTAAAAATACAACGAAAAATTAAACTCTCCAAGGTAGTATCTGTGACACAATTATTTGGTCATTTGTATTTTCAATGGAACAAAATGAACTTTCAAATCGCTCCAATAGTTACCGCCTCTACTATAAAAGTATGGTTCACAATAATTAACTTTCCTTTAATATGCTTTTACAATACGATATATACAATTCCCACTAGCGATACTTTCTGCATTTCTAAAAATTCTCAAATTATTACGCATGTTTCCAGAAAATTACACTGACTCGGATGCATCCAGAATTGCATGTACTTTACTATTACAAACCTTGACCAGACAAAAATATCTTCTAACACTAAACATGCACACAGTAAACACGTAAGATACTTATGAGTATTAATTAATATCCTGCTATTCCTAAGTAATTGCTTCTGTCAGGAATAACTACTATCCTAAGCGCACGTATTTCTTAACTTCTATGCGAGGGGGAGGGGGGACCAAGGGGTACCCGGTCACATCCTGCTCTATTTGAACACAACTTCTATAATTTCTATATCAGCGCACGGTATGCTACCCGCGAGTATATCAGGCTCAGTCGAGGCAAATGTAATTAAAGCTACGAACAATTTATAGCCGCTTAGGGCGACAGATTCATCTTTCGTGCACGTCCTAAATCTACTAAAAAATATGTAGCAAAATAAAGAATATTGCAGATACTTTCTGGTAACCTACTACAGACAAAATAAATACCACAGGCCTGTTTCTCAAGAATCAACTTGACATTTACGATACCACTCTTTGTTTACTTTATTTGTATCGTACTATAATGACAGAGAACTTTACTGTCTAAATCACTGATTCTTACGATTCTGCGAAGAAAAAGGCGATTCACTACAATTAACGTAGTAGGAAAAAAATTCTTTTCTTTTCCTCTTCGTTTATTTTACATTCAAAGCATTGTTGACGCACGGACGAGTGGGGGGTGGACACAACAACTACCACTTTCCACAACGCCTGCTTCCTTGCCTTAGCATTGGATAATGCAAAACCATTTTTGCTTTGCTGTACTGTATATTACAACAAAATTAACAACGGTGAAATTAAGAATACAGCAAAACTTCGAAGCAGGTGACGACTTTGACATATTCAACATCGCCAACGCACACGGGCCGGGCGGAGAACGGTGGCCCATCCACTGCTATATATTGAAAATAGCTACTTCAGAAGTCGAACTTCTTGCATGTTCATGAATATAATAGGCACTATGCTGTATAAATTTCACTCATATAGTTAAGACTTCTGCTATATGTACCATTAATCACTAAAGTACCGTAAAATTCTTAACAACGAGGCGACGCACTTTTCCTGCCCCGTCACTAACTTTGAACTAGTGTTGCAAACCTCATGTTCGAAAAAGTTTCCAAAAAAAAAAAAATGTTACACAGGCGGATCGACACAGTAAAAGTCATTGCCTGACCAAAAAGTCACAAACATATGGAATTCAAAAAATTTATCAGACTAAAGAGTTTGCCACAGTTTCGCCATTTAGTAGATATTACTTACTGTCTTCAGCGTTCACATCCCCCACAGAAAAGTGACTCCGAATCCATCTAAATTTTAGATTGAATCTAATAGAAGCACTTGTCGAAAAGTATATTGCTGCGTCAAACCACTAAGAGTTGGAAGGCCGAACAGAGAATCCGCGCTTCGGCCTATGGCAAGGCACTTCATCGATACGAACCCAAGAAACACATTCCAGGAAAAGATGTGTTCTCTCTCTCTCTCTCTCTCTCTCACACACACACACACAAAAGATCAAAAGAGAAACAAATTATTGCTGCAGAGAATGTGCCTTTCCAATGTGTGCTGTCCAGTGATTCCACCAGACCACCTCCTGTGTGGGGGCCACCCCCTAAATCCTTGAACACCCCCCAACTTCAATTTTTTACGGTAAAAATCTATAGAAACCGTTCAAAACTCCTTACACGCTCCCAATTTCGACTGTACACCTCTCAAACTGAAAATCCTGGCAGAATCCATGGTGCTATCCCATGTTTCAAGGTGTACCATACAATGAAGAACTAATCGAAAGTGTAGAGGGCGTGTGCAAATATGTATGGATGACTTCTAACACTTTTGTAGGTTTCGGTTTTAGTGCACTTGATTTTGTAAAATATATATATACCGGGTGAGTCACTCACGAGTGACAGCCCAAAATAATTTGAAAAAGGAGCGGAAAATGAAAAATGTGAGCAGATAAACTAATACATACGGGAGGGGGACACTTGACAAAGTACACGACAATAGTGTCACAAAAGCAGTGTTGCCACCCCAGCACAAACTTAATTTTTTTCAAATGGTACTACGAAAACTTTTAATGTAAAATAAAGCTGTGAAGCAAAATACGACCAATGATACAAAAATCAATGCTCAGTGTTGCCAACTTTGAGACATACAAAGGGTCAAAGTTGGAAAAAGGAGGAATGAATTGTAGCTGAACGGATCACATTAGATCAAAAAACATTTACACGAAAAGAAAATAGGATATGGTCTTAACAAAATGCCAAAAGTAAATTTCACTACGATTAGCAGTGTTACCACACGAGAGACGCCGAAAGAATGGGAAATTTACAATCGCTATGTACACAAGAAATGTCCCCTTGAAAACAGTCACGAAAATAACCAGGAAGGCTTTTTGAGGGTCTGAAAATGCAATGGAATTTATTTGGAAGTGATATCACAAAGCGTTCACCAAGTTACAACAAAAGAGGGAAAAGCTGGCAACACTGGAAGGACATTTTTTATCCCTCATGCAACACTGTAACCCACACAAGGTTGCCAGAGTATGGCGACTCTTACTCTGTACTAACGAGAGGGTAACAGCTGACTAAGTGAAGTAGTATTCAGAAACGAATTTTGTGCGATAGTGGCGCCTAAAGTTAGAACGTACTAGTCGCGTGCTTAATCAAAGCGAATCTCTAGTTTTGCGTTGTACTAGTGACTTACTCGGAACTTCTGACGACAGAAAACAAGGAAAGGAAGACAAATATTCATAATTACTTGACGAAAAGTGAATATATTTATTTGCAGCACAAACTTGATTAAATTTAAACACTAAAACCATGTTTTATCGACAAGAATGACTCAAATAGGTAGAACGCATTCTCATTCTTTAATGACACTAATAAGTGTTGAAGTGAGCGAGCCCTTGTATTGATTTCGTGGCGTACTTGGTGAAGGCGCGATCAATAAAGTTATTTTTATCTTTAGCGGCAGTGGTTCGAGCCCCGTCAAAGAAATTAGATATTTTTTACTTTCACTAAATGCAGTTGTAACTTGAAAGTAATAGCTATAAATAAATATGTTGCATCTTACATGACTTTTTACCATGATGCTTTAAAATTGAATTCGAGTACTACGGGAATTTACATACTATGCGAAATGTAACTACTAAAGGGGAAAATATGGCTAATGGGGCCTATAGCTTACGAGCTCGAACCACTTGTGTCCCCAAGGGGAAATACTCGCCCTGAACCAAAGTTGCCTAAAAGCTTAAATAAATTCAAATTGAAATACGTTTCAGCTATAAACAAAAGTATTGTCGCATGTCTATAGCTGACATTTCTTTTTTCAGAAATAGGTATATTGAAACGCCTTATAAATTCGCTGACTTGCAATGATACGCAGAATTGCGAAACGTATTTGTGTGAAAAATATTGTCCTGATATCCAGCCAAACAAAGGTGATATAAAATAAAATAAAATTTGGGGTAGAAAAAAATCTGTACAAAAATGGCACCAAGTTGTAAAGTTACCTCGTTTTCCCCAGCAAAGGGATTTTTTGTAACCCAAGGGGAGTTTTTAATTCTAGATTTTGGTAATAAATAGTTGACGAATTTAATGAAAGATGAATTATTAAAGATGTAGACGAGGATCAATTCTATTTAAAATGTATTGTCACATTGTTTCTTTAAATAATTTGACTTAACTTGGTTCTGTAAACTCAAACTGTTATAAATGAATGTTAAATTATACACTTTTTCAATCAGTTAGAAAGCATCTAATTTACTATTGGTCATCACTGCCCTCTGCTAGTAACTGAGTGAATTACATGATGGTGTAGTTATTTTTATTTCGAATTTAAGGCTGAATCCAAGTGGATTTTCCCGCCTTTTTCGTTTTACGTCAGTTATTCAAATTTCAGTGGAGTAAAACGGAAATTAACTTTCACGGACCAAAGTTCGTTTCGTCCTTCAATAATGAGTACGATTAGTTTTAATAAAATATTAATAGTAAACTCAGGATTGTGTGCAGAAACTTTTGCGACAGAATAATGTTCCAGACATGCCTGCACACATTCCTGCATTTACTACTAGCATTTAATTAAAACTAATCGTACTCATTATTGAAGGACGAAACGAACTTTGCTCCGTGAAAGTTAATTTCTGTTTTACTCTACTGAAATTTGAATAACTGACGTAAAACGAAAAAGGCGGGAAAATCCACTTGGATTCAACCTTAAGTATGTAGATATACAGAGCAATCAGGACAGATATTAATAAATTGTATTAACTTTAAATAATTATAAAACCTATATATTTTTATCTTGTCGATTCATACTAAAGAAACGCCAACTGCTTTATTAAAGTTTAAAAGTTACTATCAAACATCAAGTAATATTTCCTTTTCCATCAACCAATAACCACAATCAAACACTTCATTATGACTATACATAATTGGTCCAGGCTATGTATACATAATAGTTAAGGAAAATTCTTTTTATGTATTGAAAGACGCAGACAGAAACACTGTGCTTTTTTTTCTACATACGTACTTCGCCTTTCCAGTTTTAGCCTAGATTCCATTAATATAAAATTTCGAAAATAGTTAACGAGGCACACTCCATACAATATTTTTACTATGAAAGCATTCTGCAACTCTATCCTTAAGGGTTTAATATTTTAGGAGTTTATTTCTTTTGTAATATTCTTTACATAAAATTGCAACAGAATGAATTCATACGCGCCTGCGTAGCCAGTATTCGATTTTTACAATTTCCGAGATCGTGTAAAAATCTTCTACTAACATAAAAGGCAAACTTTTATGTCCCTTCATATTTCAGCCTATTGGGATATTTCGGAAAGCAGAACTAAAGGGTTATTCTTATCTATGGCCAACATTTTTGTTCATAAACAGCGAGAGATGAATTGATACTGTGTAGTTATTTTGAAACTCTGGGAATTAATGGGCTTCCACAGTGTCATTTACCTTTTTTTAAAAACTTTGGATTCGATATGGTACGTTAGCTGAGGTAAAATAAGGTTAGGCTTGGTTGGGTTAGATTAGAAGTATGGAAAAACTAAGAAGATAGGGGCAATGAGGTTATTACAATTCAGCAGCTCCGAATTAATAATATTCCTTAGCCATTTGCCATTTTAAACACAAGCTACTTCGAAATTTGACTACCGAACCACCGTAGCTCAGTGGTAGAACGTTGGCGTAGCATTCAGGAGGTCCTTTGTTTGATACCAGCGGCTGATCGTCCTGAGAGGCTTTTCCAGTTTTTTTCCTAGTCACACCAGGCAAATCCCGGGTTGACACCTTCAACGTAGGCCCTGGCCGACACCTTCCCAAACCCTTTCCTCTCAGCTATCGCGACCTGAGTCTTAGATGCTTAATGACCATAAATAAAATTCAAAGTTCCAAATGGGACTCATTTACGGGGGTCAGAAAATTACAATCTTTAGGTCTTTTTAGAACTATGTACGACTTTGATAGTATGTGGTAGGATATAAACAGGAGAAAAGATGAGGAATTGTTGCATTATGCAAAAACAATTTTTCTGGTGGTTATCCAAAGCATCAGAATGTCACTTTAGCTTTTAATTTATGAACAACGGAACGGGACGAGTGCAAGCCATATTGGTGTTATCACTCATATAATTAATGTTATCTCATTGCGGAAGAAAACATTTTTTCCTTTTCCTGTAACTCTCAACTACGCTGAAAGGGAAAGCTCGTAGAAAGAGGACGCTTTAAAAGTGAAAGAAATTGTTACTTAAACTGTCATCAGAGCATCGGTAAAATTCAGTAAAGCTAGTCTAATTTTTTATCCGATTACAAATTAATTAATTAATCTCAATAAACTTATTATACTTAATTAATCTACCAGATGAAGCAACTATCAGGATAAATCATTATCATAACATTCATTGCATTTTCAAACGTCAGTTTTATTAGTTGAAAGATTAACAGTTAGTCAGAACACATTTACTTCATGCAGGGTGAAGTAGGTAGAACAGAGATGATAATGGAGCATGCTACATATCCGCAATACCGAAACTTTATTATACGACAACCGTATTCTTTCACTCCTTCGTTCGAACATCAATAAAAAATATGCAGAAGCAAATATATAGCCGGCAGAACGGCAGATTTCTAGTTGCAGAGAACCAAAACAGTAACAGAAAACTTCAGTGCTGAGCGAGAATTTCCTTGAAGAAACATCAAAATTTTCAACATACTAAATAGGCCTACCGCTTTCCAAATGAGAAGCCGTCTAATTTGACACATAAATTTCGAGGATGCAAACATCATCTAAACTGATTACATATGGTTAGGTTAAGTTAATTTAGGTAATAAAATCCATACATTAATTAACATGCACTCCAGATTAGGTCACCAATTCACTCAGCACGTCCAACGGTTAGCTTAAAAGGAACGTAATGATAATTAAAAAAAAAAGTAAAAAACAAATCCTTTGTCGTTGTCCAAACTATAAGGACTCGGTAAAATTTCTCAACTTTCATGCTATAATATCAACCGCTGATTCAATAAGGCTTGAAGAAAATATATTTTTAACTTCAAAAACCAATTCATAAGAAAAATGAAGTATCGTTTTTGTTTTAGTCACATATAGGAAACACAGAAATGACTGGCAAAGGGGGAAGAGGGTCTGGTACCCCTTGTACTGTACTAAAGTTTAAGAACACTGCATACGTGTGGTGAGGGACTGGGTTGCTGCGACTATTTTGTTCCCGTGGAATATTTGCACAGGCGTGCAGAATTCTTTCCCACATATCTTCTCGTGTAGTGGGTTCTGTTCTGTATAATTGTTCTTTTAAATGCCCCCATAGATAATAGTCTAATGGTGTGAGATCGGGAGAGCGAGCAGGCCAGTGGATGGGACCACCCCTTCCAATCCATCGTCCTGGGAATGTGATATCCAGATGTTCTCGGTTGATCCTAGGATTGTGAGCTGGGCACCCATCATGCTGAAACCACATAGTACAACGGCGGTCCAGTGGCACATCTTCCAATAATACTGGAAGCTGTGTAGTTAAAAACTCATTATACATTGGGCCTGTCAGATGATCCTAAAAAAAATAAGGACCAACTGCGCCCATCAACAATACCACACCACACGTTGAGAGACCATGGTCGCTGAAGCACTTGTTGCCGCAGCCAATGCGGATTCGTGTCCAACCAATAATGCATATTATGGCGGTTAAGTGCCCCGTGGTTAGTAAACGTTGCTTCGTCTGAGAACAGCACAAGAAACAAAAATTCATCAGCCAGAGTTTGGTGAAGTCCCCAATTACAAAACACGAGTCTAGCATGGAAATCTGCCGGTAACAATTCCTGGTGTAAAGACAGATGATATGGATGAAAGCGATGATGTCGCAAAATTCGCATGACACTTGTTTGACTCACACCACGTCCTCGGGAAACAATGCGTGAGCTCGTGTTTGGAAATGCAGCCATTGCTGCCAAGACATCAACTGCCACATTTTCACTTGTTGCAGCACGTGGACGTTCATAATTGACAGTCAGACATCCTGTTTGTCGTAGACGATCACACAAGTTTGAAAATGATCGCCTATCCGGATGATGTCGTTCCGGGTATCGTTCCACATAAACTCTTGCAGCTTGAGATGCATTTTTATGGCACTCACCAAACACTAATATCATATCCACAGCTTCGGTCCAATTCTGCTCCATAATGCAATGGCAGACACAGCACTGAAAACGTGATAGAAACAAAACACAAGCTATTATGCTGAGATACGATATCATCAGTACCGTAGCAACATCACCTACGTCAGGCAACAACAACCTTCTTATTGGTTTGACATAATTTGAATTATTTCCATAGATAATATAAGAAAGAGAAAGAACATTCACATAATCACTTAACGAAATAATGAATGTACTAATCTGCAGAACACATTTCAATAAGTTAAAACACCAAAAAACATGTTTAAATAACAGAAATTGCTCGAAACAATGACAGGCATAGTCTTAACTTGCAGCATTCTTCTTATCCCTAGTTTGTGTTCGTTTTAATATCTTGCTAATATGGCGCGATTGGTTGGCACACGCAAGTTTTTAACTTTTTATACTTTCACCTAAGACTGTTCGAATCCCATCGAAGGCCTTGTTTTATTTTACTTCGCGAAACGCAATAGTAACTTTATTGTAATAATTTCAATTTACATTTTTTTGTTTCTTACATCCTTTTATTGATTTTTTTTTTTGCAATGAAATATTAAAACTATTCAATATATTAACGAGCTATACGAAATGCAAGTAGTACGTTAAATTGTTAACAGATGGCAGTAACGAGTGCTATTAATTTAGATGCTTTTAAGTTCTTGAAAAACGTTTCACTAACATTCATTTAAAAAATTATACGATTGCCGAAAGTTAAAAGTAATTACAGAAAAAATAGGTAATTCTTTTTAAATACAAGAGTTCTAAAGAACTGAATTAGAAGATATTCATAAAAAATCTGCTCTAAATTGCTGTTGAAGCTACCAAAATATCAATATCTTAAAGAAGTACAAAATGTAAAAATAAATTTTTATTGAATAGAACGAACTAAAAACGTTAATGGACTGGTAATACGAATGGGAAATATTCCCGAATAGGGAAATTGATAGTAGGCTGAATGAACCTTAGAGCATGAGGCATAGGAGGACTGAAAAAAAAGGTCTGCAGTGTCCCGGCTGGGACTTAAACCCGGGAGAAAGTAAAACATTTTCGTGCCCCGTGTCCCTTCTCTAAAATTTTCCTGGCACTACATAAAAATCTATATTTATGTGTATAAGTAGGAAGTAAAATAATATTTCGTGATCATTGCGTCCCTAAATTTTTCCTTTCCCGCATTTTGTGCCTTGTGACGCGAATTCATTTCGTATGAAACTTGCAAAATGAAAGTAATGATTAAAAAGCATATTGTTAATATACGTCCATGTACCCACGAGTACTGGGTGCCTGTATTTCTACTTGTCTGTTTCACTACTTACATTTCATCTAATACATAAGTAGCCTGAATTTAATTTTAATATATCATAGAAAAAGGAAATCACGTAAGAAGCAAATAAGCGATTCTATTAACGCTGCGATCCTACTTACACTCACAAAGGCTGCAGCCGTTTGACACCATCTCAGACACAAAAATATTAGATTTGGTAAAGTTGGTTGGCAAAACTGACAACTGGGATGTTTGGGGACAGTAACACCCTCAGTGCTTTTCTATTGTATCAAATAATGTTTATACCAAGTTTGGTGCCGCTACTTCTAAGGTAATGGAAGAATTTTGTAGAACTGAATTGTATAGAAAATACAGCACTTTGATTACTGCAGGAGTTGGGGACAGGGGCACGCAAAACGTTTTTCTTTTTGGGTCAGATAATGTTGATACCAATTTTGGTGCAGATAGGACTAACTAAAAACAAATTAAATTTAAAAACGTACTGGCAGCACTGACCCATTGCACCAATCAGGATGGTTCTGGAAGCTCAGATCTAGTTGAAAAGCTCAGACCTTTTCAACGACAAGTCAGCGAACTTTAGATGTATTTGCTAGACACAGACGAACTTAGTGAAATTGCAAAGGTTTCTTTTTGCTATTTACTCTTTGAAGGGACCTAAAAGTTAAGTTATAATTACGATAATACATCAAGTTGCGATACTTTTGCGTTTTGCCCTCAAATTACAAAGAAAAATTACAGTAACGCGCGCTCACCCAATACGCTACAAAGCCTCAACACGAAAGACCACATCAAATAATAAAAATATAGCAGATCCAAATAGTGCACGGTACTCACTTCAGTCCTTTGTATTAATTTTATGTGCTCAAATTTATTGAAACTTGTTATTTCACCGTATATATTTCTTATTACATCAATTAATGGCAGGTATATAATTTAATTCTCTTTTTTCAAAGTACCGAATAAGATATCTTGAATCGAACTCCAACCTTGGTAGTTTAAATTGAGTTCAAATCTAACAATGAGATATGAAGTCAGGTTTATTGCGGTGCTAAATGCGATACAATGGTTTCAAATTTATATCCAAATTCAGTAGATGGTGAATAGGAATGAGGCATGTTTTGCTGAAGCCGTTTACATCTCTTAGAACCTGCAAGTCGGTAGTGTTACCTGCTTTCTATTTCCTGAACTACAAGCGTTATACGTATTTTAAAAAATTTACACATTGCACATAAATATGTTTGCCAAAGTCAGGTTATATTCTTTTTTATTATTACACGTGACGCAAACAACAAACATTACCTTTAACACGGTTTTCGAACCTTCTCTCTCTCTCTCTCCTCGTACAGTACGTAGTTCAATAGGTGGGTCACAGATGGTACTACCTGCTTTCAGAATTCATTATAACGTGCAAGCTCTTCTTGCCGTTCTTCGCTTTTCAGTTTTCGGAACAGTAAAATATATTTGGTTAGAAGAGCTTATTGACGTGTTAAGGCATAGAGAAACGCTATGCTTCTACTATACCTGTCGATCCATGTGCATAACATTATTATCGTCATTCAACAAATATCTCTTGCAAGAGTGATCATATTTCCTCACTATAATAATAATAATAAAAAAGCGCATCTGTTACTTCAATATACTGTGTATTTTTAAAAAAATACTAAATCGGAAATACAAGTAGATATCGTATATCATAAGCAGCATTTATAATAAAATGTATGGATCATTTATGTTTACGGAGAAAACAATAAAAAAAAGTCCAATGGCACCACGGGGACTCGAAGTCCTGCCCAAAGTATAAAAAATTCCGACATCTGACACTCTACCGACTACTCCATACTTACGATATAGTAGATGTTTACTTTGAGAGTGTACTTAAACTCTTTACTTGCTAAAAAGCTTTGTGTTTGATTATACCAACTGTAGTTTATTATACAAACGTACAAAGTATCTCGCGCATGCCATGTTAACGTACTACATCTTCTTTGTGTACGTTTTATAATCTAAATATTGAATAGGAGAAGGAGTCATTACACCCTAATCGTTGAAGCTCGCGAGCGAAAACCCTGGCAATTAGGCAGGAAAGACAAATTCGCCATACCCCTGGCAACCTTGTGTGTGTTACAGTGTTGCATGAGGGATAAAAAATGTCCCTCCAGTGTTGCCAGCTTTTCCCTCTTTTGTTGTAACTTGTGAACGGTTTGTGACATCACTTCCAAATAAATTCCATTGCATTTTTAGACCCTCAAAGAGCCTTCCTGGTTATTTTCGTGACTGTTTTCAAGGGGACATTTCTTGTGTACATAGCGATTGTAAATTTCCCATTCTTTCGGCGTCTCGTGTTATAACACTGCTAATCGTAGTGAAACTTACTTTTGGCATTTCGTGAAGACCACATCCTATACCGGTTACCGGTTATATATACCGGTTGAGTCACTGACGAGTGACAGCCCAAAATAACTTGAAAAAAGGCGGAAAATGAAAAATGTGAGCAGATAAACTAATACCTACGGGAGGGGGACACTTGACAAAGCACACAATAATAGTGTCACATAAGCAGTGTTGACACCCCTGCACAAACTTATATTTTTTCAAATGGCACTATGAAAACTTTTAATGTAAAATAAAGCTGTGAAGCAAAATACGACCAATGATACAAAAATCAATGCTCAGTGTTGCCAACTTTGAGACATACAAAGGGTCAAAGTTGGAAAAAGGAGGAATGAATTGTAGCTAAACAGATCACATTAGATCAAAAACATTTACACGAAAAGAAAGTAGGATGTGGTCTTCACGAAATGCCAAAAGTAAGTTTCACTACGATTAGCAGTGTTATAACACGAGACGCCGAAAGAATGGGAAATTTACAATCGCTATGTACACAAGAAATGTCCCCTTGAAAACAGTCACGAAAATAACCAGGAAGGCTCTTTGAGGGTCTAAAAATGCAATGGAATTTATTTGGAAGTGATGTCACAAACCGTTCACAAGTTACAACAAAAGAGGGAAAAGCTGGCAACACTGGAGGGACATTTTTTATCCCTCATGCAACACTGTAACACACACAAGGTTGCCAGGGGTATGGCGAATTTGTCTTTCCTGCCTAATTGCCAGGGTTTTCGCTCGCGAGCTTCAACGATTAGGGTGTAATGACTCCTTCTCCTATTCAATATTTAGATTATAAAACGTACACAAAGAAGATGTAGTACGTTAACATGGCATGCGCGAGATACTTTGTACGTTTGTATAATAAACTACAGTTGGTATAATCAAACACAAAGCTTTTTAGCAAGTAAAGAGTTTAAGTACACTCTCAAAGTAAACATCTACTATATCGTAAGTATGGAGTAGTCGGTAGAGTGTCAGATGTCGGAATTTTTTATACTTTGGGCAGGACTTCGAGTCCCCGTGGTGCCATTGGACTTTTTTTTATTGTTTTCTCCGTAAACATAAATGATCCATACATTTTATTATAAATGCTGCTTATGATATACGATATCTACTTGTATTTCCGATTTAGTATTTTTTTAAAAATACACAGTATATTGAAGTAACAGATGCGCTTTTTTATTATTATTATTATAGTGAGGAAATATGATCACTCTTGCAAGAGATATTTGTTGAATGACGATAATAATGTTATGCACATGGATCGACAGGTATAGTAGAAGCATAGCGTTTCTCTATGCCTTAACACGTCAATAAGCTCTTCTAACCAAATATATTTTACTGTTCCGAAAACTGAAAAGCGAAGAACGGCAAGAAGAGCTTGCACGTTATAATGAATTCTGAAAGCAGGTAGTACCATCTGTGACCCACCTATTGAACTACGTACTGTACGAGGAGAGAGAGAGAGAGAAGGTTCGAAAACCGTGTTAAAGGTAATGTTTGTTGTTTGCGTCACGTGTAATAATAAAAAAGAATATAACCTGACTTTGGCAAACATATTTATGTGCAATGTGTAAATTTTTTAAAATACGTATAACGCTTGTAGTTCAGGAAATAGAAAGCAGGTAACACTACCGACTTGCAGGTTCTAAGAGATGTAAACGGCTTCAGCAAAACATGCCTCATTCCTATTCACCATCTACTGAATTTGGATATAAATTTGAAACCATTGTATCGCATTTAGCACCGCAATAAACCTGACTTCATATCTCATTGTTAGATTTGAACTCAATTTAAACTACCAAGGTTGGAGTTCGATTCAAGATATCTTATTCGGTACTTTGAAAAAAGAGAATTAAATTATATACCTGCCATTAATTGATGTAATAAGAAATATATACGGTGAAATAACAAGTTTCAATAAATTTGAGCACATAAAATTAATACAAAGGACTGAAGTGAGTACCGTGCACTATTTGGATCTGCTATATTTTTATTATTTGATGTGGTCTTTCGTGTTGAGGCTTTGTAGCGTATTGGGTGAGCGCGCGTTACTGTAATTTTTCTTTGTAATTTGAGGGCAAAACGCAAAAGTATCGCAACTTGATGTATTATCGTAATTATAACTTAACTTTTAGGTCCCTTCAAAGAGTAAATAGCAAAAAGAAACCTTTGCAATTTCACTAAGTTCGTCTGTGTCTAGCAAATACATCTAAAGTTCGCTGACTTGTCGTTGAAAAGGTCTGAGCTTTTCAACTAGATCTGAGCTTCCAGAACCATCCTGATTGGTGCAATGGGTCAGTGCTGCCAGTACGTTTTTAAATTTAATTTGTTTTTAGTTAGTCCTATCTGCACCAAAATTGGTATCAACATTATCTGACCCAAAAAGAAAAACGTTTTGCGTGCCCCTGTCCCCAACTCCTGCAGTAATCAAAGTGCTGTATTTTCTATACAATTCAGTTCTACAAAATTCTTCCATTACCTTAGAAGTAGCGGCACCAAACTTGGTATAAACATTATTTGATACAATAGAAAAGCACTGAGGGTGTTACTGTCCCCAAACATCCCAGTTGTCAGTTTTGCCAACCAACTTTACCAAATCTAATATTTTTGTGTCTGAGATGGTGTCAAACGGCTGCAGCCTTTGTGAGTGTAAGTAGGATCGCAGCGTTAATAGAATCGCTTATTTGCTTCTTACGTGATTTCCTTTTTCTATGATATATTAAAATTAAATTCAGGCTACTTATGTATTAGATGAAATGTAAGTAGTGAAACAGACAAGTAGAAATACAGGCACCCAGTACTCGTGGGTACATGGACGTATATTAACAATATGCTTTTTAATCATTACTTTCATTTTGCAAGTTTCATACGAAATGAATTCGCGTCACAAGGCACAAAATGCGGGAAAGGAAAAATTTAGGGACGCAATGATCACGAAATATTATTTTACTTCCTACTTATACACATAAATATAGATTTTTATGTAGTGCCAGGAAAATTTTAGAGAAGGGACACGGGGCACGAAAATGTTTTACTTTCTCCCGGGTTTAAGTCCCAGCCGGGACACTGCAGACCTTTTTTTTCAGTCCTCCTATGCCTCATGCTCTAAGGTTCATTCAGCCTACTATCAATTTCCCTATTCGGGAATATTTCCCATTCGTATTACCAGTCCATTAACGTTTTTAGTTCGTTCTATTCAATAAAAATTTATTTTTACATTTTGTACTTCTTTAAGATATTGATATTTTGGTAGCTTCAACAGCAATTTAGAGCAGATTTTTTATGAATATCTTCTAATTCAGTTCTTTAGAACTCTTGTATTTAAAAAGAATTACCTATTTTTTCTGTAATTACTTTTAACTTTCGGCAATCGTATAATTTTTTAAATGAATGTTAGTGAAACGTTTTTCAAGAACTTAAAAGCATCTAAATTAATAGCACTCGTTACTGCCATCTGTTAACAATTTAACGTACTACTTGCATTTCGTATAGCTCGTTAATATATTGAATAGTTTTAATATTTCATTGCAAAAAAAAAAATCAATAAAAGGATGTAAGAAACAAAAAAATGTAAATTGAAATTATTACAATAAAGTTACTATTGCGTTTCGCGAAGTAAAATAAAACAAGGCCTTCGATGGGATTCGAACAGTCTTAGGTGAAAGTATAAAAAGTTAAAAACTTGCGTGTGCCAACCAATCGCGCCATATTAGCAAGATATTAAAACGAACACAAACTAGGGATAAGAAGAATGCTGCAAGTTAAGACTATGCCTGTCATTGTTTCGAGCAATTTCTGTTATTTAAACATGTTTTTTGGTGTTTTAACTTATTGAAATGTGTTCTGCAGATTAGTACATTCATTATTTCGTTAAGTGATTATGTGAATGTTCTTTCTCTTTCTTATATTATCTATGGAAATAATTCAAATTATGTCAAACCAATAAGAAGGTTGTTGTTGCCTGACGTAGGTGATGTTGCTACGGTACTGATGATATCGTATCTCAGCATAATAGCTTGTGTTTTGTTTCTATCACGTTTTCAGTGCTGTGTCTGCCATTGCATTATGGAGCAGAATTGGACCGAAGCTGTGGATATGATATTAGTGTTTGGTGAGTGCCATAAAAATGCATCTCAAGCTGCAAGAGTTTATGTGGAACGATACCCGGAACGACATCATCCGGATAGGCGATCATTTTCAAACTTGTGTGATCGTCTACGACAAACAGGATGTCTGACTGTCAATTATGAACGTCCACGTGCTGCAACAAGTGAAAATGTGGCAGTTGATGTCTTGGCAGCAATGGCTGCATTTCCAAACACGAGCTCACGCATTGTTTCCCGAGGACGTGGTGTGAGTCAAACAAGTGTCATGCGAATTTTGCGACATCATCGCTTTCATCCATATCATCTGTCTTTACACCAGGAATTGTTACCGGCAGATTTCCATGCTAGACTCGTGTTTTGTAATTGGGGACTTCACCAAACTCTGGCTGATGAATTTTTGTTTCTTGTGCTGTTCTCAGACGAAGCAACGTTTACTAACCACGGGGCACTTAACCGCCATAATATGCATTATTGGTTGGACACGAATCCGCATTGGCTGCGGCAACAAGTGCTTCAGCGACCATGGTCTCTCAACGTGTGGTGTGGTATTGTTGATGGGCGCATAGTTGGTCCTTATTTTTTTTAAGATCATCTGACAGGCCCAATGTACAATGAGTTTCTAACTACACAGCTTCCAGTATTATTGGAAGATGTGCCACTGGACCGCCGCTGTACTATGTGGTTTCAACATGATGGGTGCCCAGCTCACAATGCTAGGATCAACCGAGAACATCTGGATATCACATTCCCAGGACGATGGATTGGAAGGGGTGGTCCCATCCACTGGCCTGCTCGCTCTCCCGATCTCACACCTTTGGACTATTATCTATGGGGGCATTTAAAAGAACAAGTATACAGAACAGAACCCACTACACGAGAAGATATGCGGGAAAGAATTCTACAAGCTTGTGCAAATATTCCACGGGAACAAATAGTCGCAGCAACCCAGTCCCTCACCACACGTATGCAGCTGTGTGTGGATCAAAATGGGTAGCATTTTGAACATTTACTTTAACGTAAACTGTCATGTCTCGTTTGTCTTTCCATTTTTTTGTGTGTGAGACCATTATTTTTTTCTTTTTCTTTCTTTAATTATTCTTGGTTTTGTTTAATTACTTTTCCTTTAATTGTACTTGACAATGCCGTAAGGCAGAGTATATTGCATATTTAAATGATGTTAATGTTTCATGAATTGGCAACTTTGATACGAATATGGAACATGCGTAATCAGCGGACTAGTACAGTTACCGGATTAAGATTAGTTAACGTCATGTGCAAATGCTATGGAAGAAATCATACGTTGTAAAATTATCTTTTCTCAAACTGAAGTGGACCTACGTTCATCTGCTAGAAATATTTTCTTCTGAATTGGAGTTAATAAATACAAGGTCTAATGCAGATTACTGCTACTGCTTCTAGGTCGATATGGGATTACTACTACTACTAGAAGGTCTTGTTCAGATTATTACTACTACTGCTAGATCGAAGTTGGACTTCTGCTACTATGATATAAAGTTGGGATAACTACTACTACTGCTTGATAGACGTTGGATTAATACTACCACGAAGATGGTGGACCATTGAGTTGTGTCAATCATATCCTATCGTTACGAAGATAGGCGTTTATTCGATTACGACAGACACTCTATTACTGCAAGGACAAGAAAATGATTGTTTCTTCACTTTCAACAGTCAATCTGCTACTACTAGGAACAAGGGAATTATCACAACCAGAATCTTTACTGCTACGAATGTTTATACGTCAATTGTGCAAGATGTATTATAGAGGGATAAACTTTACTTATTACAGAGGGATAAACTTTAGTTACCTTTCCAGTTGGCAAACTTTTCTAAGACAAAATTATCTATTCAGAACAACGCTGAATAGAACTTCGAATAATCAAGTGCACAATGAGGCATGATCTTTTAAATCGTTATTTATAGTTTTGATATCATTTTACATTTGATAACAATTGTATACTGTGGTTTCAAGTGAATTCATTGTGCAAAACTTAACCTAACTGAAATTAATTTGATTATATCTATGTTCTTAAACTTTAGTACAGTACAAGGGCACCAGACCCTCTTCCCCCTTTGCCAGTCATTTCTGTGTTTCCTATATGTGACTAAAACAAAAACGATACTACATTTTTCTTATGAATTGGTTTCTGAAGTTAGAAATATATTTTCTTCAAGCGTTATTGAATCAGCGGTTGATATTATACCATGAAAGGTGAGAAATTTTACCGAGTCCTTATAGTTTGGACAACAACAAAGGATTTGTTTTTACTTTTTTTTTTATTATCATTACGTTCCTTTTAAGCTAACCGTTGGACGTGCTGAGTGAATTGGTGACCTAATCTGGAGTGCATGTTAATTAATGTATGGATTTTATTACCTAAATTAACTTAACCTAACCATATGTAATCAGTTTAGATGATGTTTGCATCCTCGAAATTTATGTGTCAAATTAGACGGCTTCTCATTTGGAAAGCGGTAGGCCTATTTAGTATGTTGAAAATTTTGATGTTTCTTCAAGGAAATTCTCGCTCAGCACTGAAGTTTTCTGGTACTGTTTTGGTTCTCTGCAACTAGAAATCTGCCGTTCTGCCGGCTATATATTTGCTTCTGCATTTTTTTTTATTGATGTTCGAACGAAGGAGTGAAAGAATAGCGTTGTGGTACAATAAAGTTTCGGTATTGCGGATATGTAACATTCACCATTATCATCTCTGTTTTACCTACTTCACCCTGCATGAAGAAAATGTGTTCTGACTAACTGTGTTATTCTTTCAACTAATAAAATTGACGTTTGAAAATGCAATGAATGTTATGATACTGATTTATCCTGATAGTTGCTTCATCTGGTAGATTAATTAAGTATAATAAGTTTATTGAGATTAATTAATTAATTTGTAATCGGATAAAAAATTAGACTAGCTTTACTGAATTTTACCGATGCTCTGATGACAGTTTAAGTAACAATTTCTTTCACTTTTAAAGCGTCCTCTTTCTACGAGCTTTCCCTTTCAGCGTAGTTGAGAGTTACAGGAAAAGGAAAAAATGTTTTCTTCCGCAATGAGATAACATTAACTATATGAGTGATAACACCAATATGGCTTGCACTCGTCCCGTTCCGTTGTTCATAAATTAAAAGCTAAAGTGACATTCTGATGCTTTGGATAACCACCAGAAAAATTCTTTTTGCATAATACAACAATTCCTCATCTTTTGTCCTGTTTATATCCTACCACATACTATCAAAGTCGTACATAGTTCTAAAAAGACCTAAAGATTGTAATTTTCTGACCCCCGTAAATGAGTCCCATTTGGAACTTTGAATTTTATTTATGGCCTTTAGGCATCTAAGACTCAGGTCGGGATAACTGAGAGGAAAGGGTTCGGGAAGGTATCAACCCAGGATTTGCCTGGTGTGACTAGGAAAAAAACTGGAAAGGACGATCAGCCGTTAGTATCAAACAAAGGCCCTCCTGAATGCTATACCAACGTTCTACCAGTGAGCTACGGTGGTTCGGTAGTCAAATTTCGAAGTAGCTTATGTTTAAAATGGCAAATGGCTGAGGAGTATTATTAGTTCGGAGCTGCTAAATTGTAATAACCTCATTGCCCCTATCTTCTTAGTTTTTCCATACTTCTAATCTAACCCAACCAAGCCTAACCTTATTTTACCTCAGCTAACGTAGCATATCGAATCCAAAGTTTTAAAAAAAGGTAAATGGCACTGTGGAAGCCCATTAATTCCCAGAATTTCAAAATCACTACACAGTATCAATTCATCTCTCGCTGTTTATGAACAAAAATGTTGGCCATAGATAAAAATAACCGTTTAGTTCTGCGTTCCGAAATATCCCAATAGGCTGAAATATGAAGGGACATAAAAGTTTGCCTTTTATGTTAGTAGAAGATTTTTACACAATCTCGGAAATTGTAAAAATCGAATACTGGCTACGCAGGCGCGTATGAATTCATTCTGTTGCAATTTTATGTAAAGAATATTACAAAAGAAATAAACTCCTAAAATATTAAACCCTTAAGGATAGAGTTGCACAATGCTTTCATAGTAAAAATATTGTATGGAGTGTGCCTCGTTAACTATTTTCGAAATTTTATATTAATGGAATCTAGGCTAAAACTGGAAAGGCGAAGTACGTATGTAGAAAAAAAGAACAGTGTTTCTGTCTGCGCCTTTCAATACATAAAAAAAATCCTTAACTATTATACATACATAGCCTGGACCAATTATGTACAGTCATAATGAAGTGTTTTATTGTGCTTATTGGTTGATGGAAAAAGAAATATTACTTGATGTTTGATGGTAACTTTTAAACTTTAATAAAGCAGTTGGCTTTTCTTTAGTATGAATCGACAAGATAAAAATATATAGGTTTTATAATTATTTAAAGTTAATGCAATTTATTAATATCTGTCCAGATTGCTCTGTATACATACTTAAGGTTGAATCCAAGTGGATTTTCCCGCCTTTTTCGTTTTACGTCAATTATTCAAATTTCAGTAGAGTAAAACAGAAATTAACTTTCACGGACCAAAGTTCGTTTCGTCCTTCAATAATGAGTACGATTAGTTTTAATTAAATGCTAGTAGTAAATGCAGGAATGTGTGCAGGCATGTCTGGGACATTATTCTGTCGCAAAAGTTTCTGCACACAATCCTGAGTTTAGTATTAACATTTTATTAAAACTAATTGTACTCATTATTGAAGGACGAAACGAACTATGGTCTGTGAAAGTTAATTTCCGTTTTACTCCACTGAAATTTGAATAATGACGTAAAACGAAAAAGATGGGAAAATCCACTTGGATTCGGCCTTAAATTCTAAATGAACATAACTATACCATCATGTAGTTCACTCAGTTACTAGCAGAGGGCAGTGATGGCCAATAGTAAATTAGATGCTTTCTAACTGATTGAAAAAGTGTATAATTTAACATTCATTTATAGCAGTTTGAGTTTACAGAACCAAGTTAAGTCAAATCATTTAAAGAAACAATGTGACAATACATTTTAAATAGAATTGATCCTCGTCTACATCTTTAATAATTCATCTTTCATTAAATTCTCCAACTATTTATTACCAAAATCTAGAATTAAAAACTCCCCTTGGGTTACAAAAAATCCCTTTGCTGGGGAAAACGAGGTAACTTTACAACTTGGTGCAATTTTTGTACAGAATTTTTTATACCCAAAATTTTATTTTATTTTATATCACCTTTTTTTGGCTGGATATCAGGACAATATTTTTCACACAAATACGTTTCGCAATTCTGCGTATCACTGCAAGTCAGCGAATTTATAAGGCGTTTCAATATACCTATTTCTGAAAAAAGAAATGTCAGCTATAGACATGCGACATTACT
>JAGDQP010012159.1:23962-37798 GCA_022664845.1 Lepisma saccharinum
CACATAATAGATGTCAGAATTGAGAATCTAAACTGAGATGAGTTGAACATTTTATTCAAGTAAAAAAAAAAAAAAAAGTTATCTCTTTGCTGACATTGTTTTAGACCGGTTCTCGGGATATTGTCCAATGTAATTATTTCTTTTCATGACCAGCTCGAATGTTCCAGTCCTTAAAGTCATGGACTTCGTATAGGCACGCGGGTTTGAGCTCCACTGGAGACTTTTTTAAATGAAGTTTTCAATTACTTTTCTCAATTTCATCAGGCGAAAGGCGGAATGGTGCCTTTACTAATATCTTGGCTGCTATTTTCGTCATTCCTTATCCTGAAAAAGTGATCGCCGAAGTACAACATCTCTCAGAAAAGGACTTATGCTACAGCTTACAGTTCAGTCCGTACAATAAATTAAAAAGATAATTTTCCTCTCCAAGGAAGAAGAGTCTCTTATTTAAGTATTAATAGTCTCTTCTTTACCATGCGGTGGCTCAGTGGTAGAGCGCACTCATCTGGTGTTTGGGGGTCCTCGGTTCGATCTCATGTGAGATTTTTGGTGAACAAACACTGTGTGCGTGGGTTTTTCGGGGTTCTCCTTTTCCTCTCACCTTCTTCATTCCACCATTTTGTCCCACCATCCTCTATACGCTCTGAGCGAAAGTTGGCTATGAAATTCTTCATCGCCCAGCCACTGTAACAAACATATCTGATAACAAATCCGAACACTTCGGATCGGCAATGGGGAAGGAAGGAGGATCGAGCTCCTCTGCCGGCCATTTTGATTAAGGTTCTCCAGAGTTTTCTTAGTTTAAACGGACGAACGCCAGGACAGGACCTCAACTAAGGCACTGATCGTTGCCTTCCCTATTCCTTCTCCCGCAGGAGTGGTCGCAGAAGGATGTCATAAAGGATTGAAGCTAAGGTTGTCAGTGCAGCTCATAAACGAAAATGAACAGTACATATTCTACAGCGTTGGACAATCAATCAAATTTCAGAGTTGAGCAACAGCACATATACTTACATTAGTGTCTGAAATCACTAACCGACTCTTTGAAGAATAAAATTAAATACTTAAATTAAAAATGAGTTAGTAATAGAAATGAGATAAAGTGACAACCAGAAGATAGTTGATAATTATTTAGATATTGGTATGTGAGATTCAAAGAATTCAAAGAGTAAGACAACGCTAGAATTACACTATTTATAACATTAATTTTATAATGTGAAAAAAAAATCATTATTCATGTTCTAAAGCCCTATTTAGAAGGATACTAAAGTCCGACCGAAATGACTTGATGACTGAGTCCCATTTATATACATTGCTTCCAGCTTTCAAGTCATTACGGTCGGACTTTAGTAATTTTGTATAAAATATATAATTCATTGTTTAAATCTTTTTTCAGTACAGCATACAAACAGTCAGAGTAAAACTTTTCTCTTCGAGGCAGGAGCAGAAATTAACAAATACTGAAAATGGAAGAGGAATAACAAAAGAAAAACCACATGAAATTAATGGGTAGAGACATATTTTCCTTTTTTTTTTCGTTATTCGCAAACAAAACTTTCTGCTTACTTTCCTCGAAGGTCCGCTTGTTTTGCGCTAAAGCTGGAGAAGCGACGAAACACACACACACACACACACAGAGTGGGGGGAGGGAAAAAACGTTGAAATGAGTTATTGGGGTGCCAGGACAATGTCTCCCCATCCAGAAAATTGTTTATGTAGTGTCGCGGTGGGACTTAGGATCTGGAAGCCCCGAGATTCCCCGAGCCATGTCACGATTCGTTGGCCTCTCTGATGACGTCACTAATGAACACTGACAGGTCACCGGGGCGAGGGCACAAATCACATCCTAAACATGCTCTCGCCTCCCGATTCCAGACTGTGTACTCCACATTTTTCTCTCTTCTACTGCGGGCGAGTTGCGTTTGTGTTTCTCAACACAAAACACACGCACACATATACATATAGACAAATAACCCCTTTACGAATGGGAAAGGTACGCTGAACTGAAAGTACGTTGTTTAACGGCGACATTTTTAACACACAACCTTTCCAAATCTATTGAAAGGCGCCATATAAGATATCAAACCTTCTATTTATCGTGTTTATAAAACTCATTTGTAATTCAGATGTATGATTTCTACTCATGAACCTCACTCTTTATATGTTAATCATACACATATGTCATGAATAGTTCAAATGAGAAAATATGTTTCCGAACCCAAAATTGGAAGTCGAAAATAGATACATTATCTGTCATCATGCTATTCTGGAACTCTAAGGATAAAGTCCCTTGGCAAGTTCTCTGATAGAGGAAGAAACTGTCAAGTAACGGTACGGGCTTACTATGCACACAACCGAGGCAATTTTCTGGCGAAAATGAGGAAAACTTGTCAGGATAACCGGCCCTACAACCAGAGTACTTTCCTTGGTACTTTCCGTGTCTTTAGGCAGTAGACTTCGGAGGCTAGGCCAAAGACACTTTGTAGGTTGTCAAAGATGGTTTGAAGGCTGGATCAAAGACACAATGGAAGCTGTGTGTTGACTCAAAGACACCTCAAAAAATGGGTGAAATATACACTTCAAAGTGTGACTCAGAAGCACTTCCAAGACGAGGTTAAAGGAACCTCAGAGCTTGATCAAAAACACCTCACAGATTGGGACAAAAACATCTCAGAGTCTGAGACAAGGCTGGGTCAAAGGCATGCGGAGACTGATTCAAAGATACCACGGAAGCTGGATCGGAAGTTGGCCAAGAAACATCAGAGTCTGGGTCAAAGAGGCCTCCTCAGAGTCTGAGTCAAAGATATCTGAACGTCTGGGTCAAAGAAACCTCAGAGTCTATGCCAAAGACACCTCAGAGGCTTAGTCAAAGACACTCGGAAGCTGGGTCAAAGACTCTCGAAGGATGGGCCAAAGACCTCAGAGTCTAGTCAAAAGCTCAAGCTCAGTCCAAGATACTTCGAAGAATGGATTAAATACTATGGAGGCGGCTTAAAGACTCTTCAGATGTTAAGTCAAAGACACTTCTGTAATACTGCTTAAAATATTTTAGGTTCTGATTGTTATGGGCATAAGTATATAATATGTGCATTCAGCTTGTTAATTGATTATTTAATTTGTATTTTTTTAGTTTATGAACAGCAATAGGAGTATTTTGTTCATGTTTTGTAAGGAAAGGGAACCTATTCATGATTTACAGATGAAATTATCACGTCAGGTCATGAAATAACTACATATGTTCAGATTTGTCGAAATTGTGGACAACAGATGGCAGCAGCGCTAGTGCTGAAATAGAGAAGTGAGCGATTTTGTTATTTAATTGGTTTTGTAAAGTATTTAATGTTTTAAACTATTGTCATATTAGTCTAAAAGAGGTTGTTATAATTTTTTTGTGTTTTGGTAAGCGAACGGTAATAAATTCGATGATGAATATAGTGTCGTGCAGTAGAATGACTGTACAGGGGACATGTATACTCAGTAGACGTTACACACAGTAGAGGAAACGTATAAAATATGATAATATTGCGGCTTTTAGCTCTTTTTGGTGTAACATTGTCTGTATAACAATCTCCTGTTAAATATTTTAC
Organism: Lepisma saccharinum; assembly: GCA_022664845.1. Lineage (NCBI taxonomy): Eukaryota > Metazoa > Arthropoda > Insecta > Zygentoma > Lepismatidae > Lepisma > Lepisma saccharinum. The sequence goes on from JAGDQP010012159.1 coordinate 27,550, forward strand.
GATGGTTAGCCGTAACCCCAATTTCTATTAGTGGGGCACCAAAACCGCACTACGAGAGCAATCACTAGAACTGGTGTAAACTTCAAATAGGACGAAGGAACTCACGGATATATTCATTTGCCCTGGGATTTACAATTAAAGAAGAATATTACGAGCCCTGTCTGTGTCTAGGAACTGACTGGACGTAGTTTATATATGTTAAAGAGTCTCTACAGAGTAAATAGTCTACATAGTAAGATTTAACGTAACATGTTTCTCGATTTTTCTCTGAAATGACATTCAAAGTGATAGTTTCTTTAGGCTGTTTCCTCTATATTTGTCTTCGAGAAAATTTATTTTCGAATATTATCAGTGGAGGTAAGATGTAACATAAGATACGCAACACAAAAATGACATGCACTTCAGTACTTACCTTTCCAAGTGTTTCACTATGTCCTCATACGCTGCACGGCAGTTTTCCCAAATGCCAGATCTAAGAATGAGTAAAAACAGATATACAATTAATTCAGTAGATTTTTTTTGTGTCCGCTAGTGCTTGACTTTTTCAAATAGTCTATACAGTATATTTTATAATACATATTTTTATGTTACTAAAATCTTGGTATTTATCGATAAACTTTAATTTCTCGGTTCATCAAAGTAATTTGATACAAAAATATATCGAATAACTTTTTTTTTTATTTAATAATTCCAATCAACTTTAACAATCCTAAGTATATCACAAGTCCTTCCAGCTACGGGAAGAACTCAATACCAGTCAGTTACATCCATAGTCAAGACAAAATCTGGCCTGAGCCAAAAGTTGCCTAAAGGCCTAAAATACATTTCAAATTCAAGTTCGAGACCAAAAATTCAATAATCTAGGTTTTCATGACTATCCTTTGGGCTGTAGAACTACACTATAATGTAATGACTTAATTTGTTGATCACCCTGGCTCCCATCCTTGACAATCATTTTGCAAACCTTCTATTGGTGTAAATCTACAAACACCAATCGAAAAAGCAGGTACATAACAAATAAGCAAACTATAAAAGAGAGGACACACTTCAAAGACAAAATAATTAGTCAAAGAAAGGATAAGTTGGAAAATTGTCTCTCTCTGTGTGTGTGTAGTGATAGAGAGAGATTTAAATTAAAAGAGCACAGTAGTAAATTAATAAATGCAGAAGATTTAAAGACAGGACACAGAGAAAAAAAGAGGCAAGGTAAATTAGAAGGCTGAAAATTAACGAAGAGTTAAACAAAAATTGTATCGAAATAACATCTTTAAAAAGTTTTCGTATCCGTCTAATTTTTTTTCCTGAACATTTTTTTTCCTTCTGAATTTATCATTTCTTTTTTTATTATTCAAAGACAGACTAACGTCTCAAAGGATACAGAAGGCTGATTAGAACTGATTGGTACGTCTACGGTTTATCCTTCTTTTGCTTTTTTTAAAAAAAGAAAAGAAAATGAGCGCTGTGTAATAGTTATAGAGAGCTAAATGAGAAAAAGTAACACTACAAGTCGCCCTCCTTGAGCGAAAAAAAAAAAATTAAACGAAAAATTTAATAGGCAATGTCTAGTGCGGTGTCTTCAATATTTTCTTCCTCTGTGTTTCAAAGAGCGTTACATATTTCTTCCCCTTTTTTGTACTGCTTTATTCCGATGTACCACTTTACCCTCATCTCTTCGTATTTTCTCTTTCTCTCATTTTTGCTCCGTTCTCGCACCTTTGCGTTTCTCCCTCCTTCCTTCTTTTCTCACAGAAAAGAGGCACAACTTGATTATCATTTCATTGCTTTGCTTTTAATTAAAATGCAAATCTTTCATAAGAAGGATTAAGGAAAGAATAGAGGGGGTAGGCATGTAAAATGTCAAATCCGTGAGAAAAGAAATGTATGATTAATCCACACAGGTTCCTTTTCAGCTATATTTTCTCTCTTTCCTTTTTCTTCTCCGTTGGCCCCTTGTCTATGTTTCTTTCTCTCTTCTCTTATTGCTTCTCTTTCTCTAGAAAGTTCTTTGATATCATGGCGGCAAAGGAAGGGAGAAAATGTTAAAAGCAGACCGCTGATTATGAGGACCCAAAGAGTAGGAAAATTTTCGGAAGAAATTATTTCTTTGGAGAAATGCTTCATGTTTTTAAGAACAAACCTTTCACATCACCTGCAGTTTTTCTTCCATTTTTTTTTTTAAAAAAGATTATTTTAGTTTCAGCGTTGCCAAGAACTAAGTCTCTCTTCTCAGAAAATGTATTAAAGTTTTAAAAGCATGTAAGATGACAGGAATATTATTTTAGTCATTAACTATTCGATAATAATCATGAATCCGTTGCACATCAGAAAGTTTACAATACAAAAACCGCGAGGTGTGTTCCAAAAGCGCGCCTACCACCACAGAGACCGTACAACAGCTACTAATTGTAGCCGACAGCTTTTGACAACAAACAGTCATTTGTTCTGTTTCCCTATAAGTGTTAGTTGTCGAAATACATTTGCTACAATAAGTACGTGCACAATCTTTAGTGACAAAATGATAATGATAGTCCTCGTCCGCAGATATCTGACAAAACATCATTATGCATCATCCACTTTATTCTCAGGATTTAGGTCCAGTAGTCTTTTTCCTGTTATCACTTGGAAAGGTTTCCAATCCGTACAATGATTCATGAACATGCAATAAGAGAATTGCGCGCCATCATCAGAAGCGCTTCCCAAAAAGCATTCCAACAGCTGAAGAAATATTGGCAACAAAACTGTGTGGGTTAGCACTCTCTCTCTCACTGACGCTTTTATTGACTGTGTGGGTTAAGTTCATATCTCACTGACGCTGTGTGAGTTCGCTCCCTCTCTTACTGACGCTCTTATTGACTGTGAGTTAACTTCATATCTCATTGATACTGTGTGGGTTAGCTCCCTCTCTCGCTGATGCTCTTATTAACTGTGGGTTAACTTCGTATCTCACTGACAACGTGAGGGTTAGCTCCCTATCTCACTGACGCCCTTATTGACTGTGTGGGTTAACTCCCTCTCTCACTGACGCTTTTATTGACTGTGTTGGTTAACTTCGTATTACTGAAACTTTGTGGGTTAACTTCATATCACACTGAAACTATGTGGGTTAGCTCTCTCTCTCACTGACACTGCGTGGGTTAACTCTCTCTCTTATTCACTGTGTGGGTGACACACTAATCTCTTCAATGTTCAAAACATGGAGGGAAGCGCAGTGCAAAGCCTTCAGAACAAAAATTCCTATGAATGCGTAATCATATTATAGTTTTAAGATGATATCAGCAAAGTACGTTCTGAACATGCACACAGATGATGTAAGATCTGCGATACACCCACACACACATGCACATACAGGAAAACAAGCTTACACAAAGATAAAATCACACACATATATATATATTTCTCTTATTAAACCCCCAAACATACAGAAATAAAATATGACATTTGTGTACATTATTTATTCCCAGTGTACACAAGCACAGACGCGTAGAAGTGATTAAAAAAAAGAAAATATATTTATTTGCAATAAACTTCAGCATACATTTTTATCTCTCTGTGATTTCCCAGTTGCCTAGTTTCTTGTGTATACATAAACATATAATAGATTCATTTTACTGTTAAGCAATTGTCTTTTCTCTTTCTTTTTTTTTCATCACAAAAATAAATCAGTAAAGAAAAGGAAGTCAAAAAGTATAAGTTAGATATGAATAGAAAGTCTTTGAGGATGATTTGGTTAAACATAGAAGATTCTTTAGGCAAACATTTCTAATACAATAAATCCTTGTGATCATACAGTACTTGCATCGGAAGCGGTTAACACACACATGTAGTAGACAAACCGCCATTATTATATAAGTTGTTAAGAAATATGGAGACAGAGGAGTGGGGAGAGAGAGAAAGAAAGAAAGAAAGAGAAAGAGAGAGAGAGAGAGAGTCGATCATAAATTTCAAGAGGGATTTTCCTTAGCAATAAACCATACCTGTCATTGCGTTTCCTGCCTGTCTCATACATATATTTCTGTCTGCTTTTCTCTCTTAATTTCATCTCTTACTGATACTTTTGTTGAAACGGAGTATTGTTGTGGAGTACATTGTTAAAGTCAGTTCTATCTCTCTCTCTCCTTCTCTGTTTGAAGACCTCTTTTATCAAAGCGCAACATTACCTTCTTTGTATTCTGTTGTCCTCTGTTTTTTTTTTTTTTATTGGTGTATTGCAATTTCGTAGAAATTATTAATTGGGAAGATCAAATAACAATCTGTTTGTATACATATATGTATTTTAAAGAAGACAGGATTAACGTCATCGTAGTCAGAAATATCATTTATATACACAAAGGAAACACATTTCTTTTCCCCTTTTTTTTGTCTCAAAAAAAAAATATTGACAAACAAAATGAGAGGCTTCTGTGTCTAATCAAATGAGTAATTGTTAAATTTAATTTCCCCATCGAAGATAACGAATAATAGCTATATATTATAATTGATAATTATGCTACCCTCTCTGCCGCTTCTCCTACTTCCGCTAGTCCTCCCTACAAACCTTCTCATTTACAAAAGAATTCTAATAAATTTTCTGATAATAACAATGCAACCCTTCAGCTAAAGTTAAAAGAGATTTCTTTCAACACAATGCGTATATTGAAATTTTCTCATTTAATAATATTGTCAGGTAAGTGAATATTTTCTTGATGTATGTACAATTATCTTATGCTTTGAAAAGAGGCTCTCTCAGTGCATAATTATTTATATTAACTTTAAATTGATTTGTGAGTTAAGGAATAATTAATTTGAATTCTATGAATGCATAAGGAAGGGCACAGTTGTGTTATGTTGTTTACGAATTAAGTAGGTATTTTATTTGTAACTACCACTAGGAACACCTCCGTAAAAGGGAATCCAAGTTAGAGCTTTGTTGAATAAGAAACTATTATTGTTAACAACAGGTAACAATAGATTCCAAACAGTATATAAATTGATTTTAGAGCCTTTTCTTGTCTGCTTAACGAGAGTGTATTTAACTAGAAATGGAAGTCTTAATTCCTTGTAACAAGCAGTGTTTCTAACCTCATAAAGTAATGTGACCCTACTTTTGGTGTTTAATTGTATTGTGTGTAAAGAGGACAGCGAGTTCCTTCACTTTACCCCTTGAACTGAATTTTATTTAAGGCCTTTAGAAAGCTTTGGCTCAGGCCGAAATGGATGATGATGGGTAAATTGGTGGAATAAACAAAGTGGAAACAGGAGAACATCGAGAAAATCCTTGTCCACCAGGAAGTCCACATGACATACTCATGGATCGAAGCTAGGACCCCAAACACCAGATGCGAGAGCTCTACCACTGAGCCACTGCGGCTCCATTATCTCTTGAATACAGCTTGTTTAATATTCAGTGACTTCAATATTATTATTATTATTAATCATCATCATCATCATTGTTTGTTTTCTCCAACTAGTCCACCTGCGTTCAGTTGAATTGTAAACGCAGTCAGAAGCTGAAAATGAGAACACTAATTGATAATTACCTTCAGCTCCACGCACTGAACTACTGAATTTATTAATGACCGCCATGCCGGGATAGCGTGGGGGGGACAGGATGTTGCAAGGTAGTCGACTAGGACTTAGTTTTGTAGATACCATTCCGGCATTTGCCTAGTGACACTAAGGAACCCCCTGAAAAAAACCTCAATCAGGATGGGCAGCTGCAGGGATCGTTCCAGAACCTTCCAGTTGCTAGGACAACGCTATACCAACTCAGCTACAACCGTTCGGTAGCTATACGAAAGCATTCAGTCTTTCTTTCTTTGTCTCTCTCTTTCTCTCTTATACACACTTTCTACAGACAGACAACTCAGACAGAGTGTGAGAGAAGGTAATTGAAGATTCTCAGACCTAAAAGATATTGAATTATGCTGTGTATTCCAACATTTCTTGAATCAGTCAAAAATGGCGATAAGCCACACACTCAATAAAGATGTAATTACTATTCCAACTGTCTAACAACTGTAATCTAACAACAAATGTAATCTAACAACTGTCTGCAATTGAGTTTGTCAGCAAGAAAGGAAGCCAACCCACAATTACTGTTATGTGACTTTGTGGGATAACCCCCTCTCTGTCTGACTCGCTAAATTGCAGACAGATGTTAGATTACCGCCAGGAAATAGTAATTACATAGTCATTGACCGTGAGGGTTATCTCCTTTTGCTGATTCCCTGGTGTAGAAAGACGAAAGACAATATTACAAGTTTGGAAGCTAGACAGGATTTTATCAGTGGACTTAAGCGATATGAAATGATTAATATTATAGAAAACTTACTTCCATTTGCGAAGTTTAACTACTCCCAAATTATGAGGTAATATTATGTGCAGTCAAATTTCTTAGCTAAAACTAAGTTCATTATATCACTTCATATCAATCAGCAAAACTTCCTCAATGAGTGGGGTGGGATATGTTTTATTTCTACTGGGGGGATATGAAAACATGTTCTACCTATATATTATTAGTTGCTGAGAACTTTTCGGGTGGGGGTGGGGTATTTTTCGTGTTCTTGGTAGTATTCCATTCACCCAAACTAAAAGAAACACTGGTAGCCTTAAACTTGCCCAAATGTGCCTTTGCAAACTTATTTTGTCGTCAGGGAAAATTATGTTCCCAATCGCATTAATCCAGAATTCAAGGGTGTATTTAACCAAGCTTTTTTAAGTGATATTGTCAATTACTAGTTTGCTTAAAACAACAAAAGAAGTCTGTCTGGTTATCAATACTGTATGTTGCCAATTAATTAATCCTGAGAGCACGGCAATGCAAAGATACGAATAAGTTATGAGATTGTCAAAGAAGACGGAGAATTGCAACAAATGAATTGCAGGATCGTTGCAGGTCGTCATCAGATTAAATTGTTAAAGATAAAAGAAATCACTTACCGTGCGATGGCGTCGATCCCAGGTATTCCTTGGTTTTTGATGATAGATCCGTCGGCGCGAGCCAACCCATGACTAGAAGAAAGAGGAATTCCTGCTGGAGACAAGATGGCGGTGTGCGCAGCTGCCGGATGGTTCAGTTGCATAAATTGCATGTGGTTGAGGTGCGTTGGAGGGTGGTTGTAACCGTTCGCTAACAACGGGGACTTCTCCATTCGGGGCGGATCTGAAAAGGTTTACCAAAATTGTTTAAAAATCTGCATAATTTATCTAATTGATATCTATTATATATGGCTTAACATTTCGGTTAACTATTATCTAATACATCCAAATGTAGCTAGCTTTCTAATAGGACTACTTTCTCCAGCTTATTTTAACTAATATCTTGTTATCTTAAGTTCCCATGTTTTTTCCAAGCTTCTGAGTCAGAAATGAACCAATGGTGGTTTGTTATTAGTTTCAATCGTATGGATGTGGTACTAATATCTTGAAGCCGGAGCAAATATTTTGATTGTGTTTCGAAACATTTGTGTTTATACCAGGAATCGAATCTGCGATCCTTTGACAACTTAACTACCAGGTACACCTGTTTCATTTTAAAGTAATATGATTTTTCTTTTAAAAAAAATAATTAAATAGCATAAGCTTTGTGATCGATGCCGTTGGGAAGACCGAGACCTCGTTGGAATAACAATATTAGAAGGGATCCTCGTGAAATAGATGTTCATGACTGACTTGAGGTTGCACAGGATAGAATCCGATGGGCAAAGTTTGTTATTGCGGCTGTATGAACTTACTAGCAGTGATTCCTCCAGACTTGTGGGTGTCACCTCCCAAATCCTCGAGAGTACCTTTAAAATTTTAAAAGTAAAAAAAAAATCGATAGAAACCGTGCCAAACTCCACTTAAACCTTCCCAATTTTGACTTTACACCCCCCAAAACTGGAAATCCTTGTGGAATCCCTGCTTGCTAGATCCGTAAGCCATAGAGTTAGTTAGTTAGTTAATGGACTTTATGATGAAGGGTTCAAATCCACTCCCCTTTATAAAAAAAAAGGGAAAAACGAAAACAAAAAAAAAATGTTTAAGCATTTGCAAATGAAATTGCCAGGCCAACTAACGCCTATTCCGCCAGTGCAGAAGTAAACCTTGTCCGTTGACTCTAATACATCTCATTATGATCACTGTATTTTGTTTTACAAATTTTATTTTTACTATTTCACAAAGCCAACTCATTTTTAGTATATTACACACGAGAATATATATATTACTGTGTACCAAGCTTTAGAAACGTTTACAGTGTTGGTATTCAAGCTACACCATCGTATGCACGTTTGTTTGGAACATACCCATACATATACACATGTTTACACTATACCGAATCAGGTGATACAGGATATGATAGTCTAAATGGTGTGTAAATCTTTCATGAAGAAAGGAACATCGCAGTGCAAGCAAGCGTATAGGACAAACTTTTTTTTTTTTAACGACATTCGTGAAAAATCACTGCAAAACTCGTATCTATTACAAATAATTTAAATGTTGAAATTTTTTTTTTTTTTAATTTTTATTTTATATAATTATAAACGTGTGTGCGTCAGCTTGAAAGAGTGATATATGAGTATACATTCTAAATGAACGTTACTTAGACATTTAAAAAGAGTTTTATAATCCACGGTATATGATTTTTCATCCATCCTGTCACTGTAAATGTGTTTCCGCAAAAAAAGAAATTCCAAATTTATACTAACTGCGTGACAGATATACATTTTTATTTTCGCCTCATATGCAGGAGACGAAAAAAAAAATGTTATTAATTACATACACATACGGTAGTATGTGTTTTTGTCTTTCTTTTCTTGTTTTCTATACAGCAACACTGGTTCTGTTATTGCCAGTTACATATATGTTGGGTATATTTAACAAGTGCTAGCTAACTCGTGTTTCATGATGGTAATTGCAGTATGGGTAATAGCACTTTACAGTACGTGCGGATTCTGTTTCGGCTATACACCGTAAAATTAGGCATGAATTGGCAAATCTTAATTTTAATTGAGTCGTATTTTAAAACTATATCTCTACGTTGAAGAAAGAATTTTCATTAGCCTTTTTTTTTTTAGTAGGTTTTAATGCGTTTATTAGTGCTAAATTATTGTGTCTAAAAAGTAAATTGTTCACTGTCATGATATGTGGAAATACTAAAAGAAGGAATGATAATTTTGTGAACAGATAAGACACCGTAATTAATACTACAGTAAAACCTCGTTTATCCGAAATTTGATGAGACTGGATCCGTTCTGGATAAACAAGAATTACGAATTTTCATGTCGTAAGCACTATCAAATACAGACATACAGTAGGAAAATGGTCTATTTTACAAAAGTATTTTTTCTTTTAAATAAATTTAGGGCAAATAAAACACAACGCTGCATATTTACACTACAGAGAATTAATTAGACACGCTCAGTTGTATACAATGAACAGGTATTCTGAAACTGACAAAAAAATATTATTTTTTGAAAAATCGTTCAGGATATAACGATGTTTTAGTGTATCGAGATTAGAACAACATTTAAACAAGAAATATAATAGTGTTGGCCATAAAACGACACGACTTGAGGCTGTTCCATGAAAATGTTGCCTCGTCTCGTGAAAGTACTGTCTCATCTTGTTAAAACGATGCCTCGCCTACTGAAAATATTGCCTTGCCTAGTGAAAATGTTACCTCGTCTTGTGGAAATGTTACTTCGTCTCGTAAAAATGTTGGCTCGTCACATGTCTCGTCTCGAAAAGATGTGCTTGTGCCATATCTTGTCTCATCTCGGAAAGTTTTGTCTCACCTCGTTTCATATAAAAAAATGTTGAAACCAGCAAAAGTAAAAAAAAATAGAAAAAAGAAAGAAAAACCAGGAGATTTTTTTTTATTTATTTATTTCATTGACACAACAGACCTTAATGCCTATTTATAGCGCCTACAATAATTGTTACATTGTTAATGACACAAATAATAGAACATCTATACCCTTTTTCTTGTCCAAAAAGTTTCTTTCTTTCTCTTTCTAATTTTTTTTACAACATATTGTGTATCAATCTTTTGTACAGTTCTTCCGAATTTCCAAATATGTCCAAATTTGTACAATTCTTACTTATTGCATTATAAGTAGCACTAGTTCTCCATGTAGGTGACACATTTAATAGGTTTGTACGAGCTTTTCTGCAGTATAATAGGCCACTATTTCCCTCGCGCGTTCTGAGGGATGGGACCTTAATAATTATTTTTTCAATTAATTCGGTACAGTCTATTTTATTGTGCAAAAGTCTGTACAAGAAAAGT
>JAGDQP010012159.1:40750-51046 GCA_022664845.1 Lepisma saccharinum
AGAAAGAAAGAAAGAAAGAAAGAAAGAAAGAAAGAAAGAAAGAAAGAGAGACAGACAGACATACAGACAGAAAAAAACATATTATGAGCTGAACAACCGGTTGATGTCTAAGGCCGTCTCAAGTCTTATGGATGACGCCCCAAGGTGAGCATTACAAGGGGATATTTAGCTGCCATGACTCTAGTCTAGACACATTGGCATTCACGTGATGAAACTGAAGAAAGAAAATTTCGGTCAAGAATACCAGCAGCATGACTCGAATATGTTTATCAACACAATACCAATCCAATGTCCACAACCCTGACCACTGACCAACGGTGGCTAAACCATGCTATTAGTCGCATTGGCACTAATTTCCTCCTATCAAGATAACCAAACAATAAGACATAAAACCAAAGGAAGAACAAATTTAAAAAAAATTAAACTTAGGGTAAACCCGAGGACAAGTTGATAATTTCGTGGTATTGCTAACTTCGTGATACGTTGCATTTTTGCACAGCCACGACACCAACAAGTCAAGTTACAGCTAATCACCAGAATGCAGGCACTACTACTGGCGGTGAAAATGTTGAATTCAATAACTCTTGCTAATCCTGTGGTATTGTAATAACACGAAGTTAGCAAATGTCACGAAATTATCAATTTTTAACCTATAGTAAAACTAGCATAAAATCTTAAAATGGATAAAGCTAGCCAAATGATAGAGGACCTGCTGCTTTCAGAGTCACTAAACTGCCGGGTAAAGGAAGGTCACTGACCTCAACTCTGAAATCAGTTTCTCCCAGAAATTTTGCCAGAATTTACACTTTGGAGGGGTGTAAGATCACATTGGTAGTGTTTATGTTGAGTTTTGTAGGTTTTTTTTGTTGTTGATTTTTTTTACTGTAAGAGTTTTAAAGTTGTGGTAATGCACTTGAAAATTTGGGGGATGATGACACCCCCATAGGGGAGGTCTGGAAGAATCACTGGTTTCTCCGTTACAGACAGACAGTTTTAAATTAAAAGAGAATCATTTTTTGGGGGGAAGGGCTAAAAATGAGTTAAGGAAGTGATATTTATTTCCTCAACGTTACACTCCAAGAAATGATTTGAAACACATTTCATGAGGAATGACAAATCGTGAGAAATGAAGCTAAAGAACAGGAACTATCTCTTCTTGGAATAATTTGTAATTTTCTTTTTCCTTTTAATTTGTAAGAATAAAGTAAGAGGAGGGGTACAGAGAGGAAGGGAAGGGTATAGAAAGAAAGAACAATACTGAATAGTGTTAACAAGGGTTCCAGGTACCTCAAACAAGCAGCTACGTAGACACAAACACAGCAGAAACACGCACCAACACAATCTGTCAGTTGTTGATGTTGATGTATTACAAATCAACCCATTTCTAGTTAGCTGTGTCTGAGAAATAACTATTTTACTTCTTTTCTACTCTGTCTTTCCTTGTTCTCTTCTTCTGAAAGCGAATTATATTCTTAATTATCTTCATTTCAAATGGAATCTGAGGGAGAGAGAGAGAGAATGAAGATTGGATTGTAAGTAATATTCTCTTTTCACAAATTTTGTTTCAGGAAACAAGTCTTTAGTAAGAACTCCATGCAGCTAACGTTTCGAAACACGAAGAAATCTCGATTTACATAAAGACAAAGCACATTTCACTTAATTTTAAATTTTTTTTTGTCACGTAGTACGTGTTTCGCGTACTTATGAGTTTATACCTTTACAGGACCACTCAGAATACATTCTGAATGAAAAGGGGGACAAGTGTCAAATTTTGCATAGGGTGAAGCGGGGTGATTCGGGTCACACGGTAAAACGGGTCATTTTTAAGCTTGATTAAAAGGTTTCTCGCATGTGACGTCATTGACTTAACCAATGATATTAGAATGAGAGGATAGGCCAAAATACTGAATCCGAATGTCAGCCTTGGTGTGCCCAGCCAGAATTTTTGATGTTGGTCTTTACATACAATTTAAATATTAAAAAGGCTAATTTGTCTAATTAAGCCGCTCTAACAAGAGTAACATGTCAGTGAAGATGATCACTTCAAGTCCTTACTACTCTCCTACATTCTGGCTACGCACATACAGATGACAGAGAGGTGCTGTTACGTTCGGATTCAGGTTTTTCAATTGAGGTGCGCTTTTACAAGACTTAGTATCTGAATGTTTAGCTTTCTATCATATCCTAATGTTTCTAGGCCAGGAGAATCTAATGGCGCTATCAGAATTAAGCTAAACTTGATAAATAGGCCTACATTTGTAAATAGATATTGAAATATGAGATTTCATCGTGCCTATGTGGGAGAATTTTATAAAAGAGAAATAGCTCTCCTGAAAACAAAAGCAGTTTTTTTGTAGATACCGAATTTTGTGAAAACGCCCCTCAATTGTGACCTATCTAATGCTAGCATTCTTGATTAAGTCAATGATGTCACATGTGGTGCAATCTATAATTAGTTCTATAAATGCTGGTAAGCTCCATATAGTCTTATTTCTTAAAAACTCTTTCCTTTTATTTTGTTCCTTGTTCTCGTCATACTCCTTTTCTTTCGGGGGGGGGGGGGATTATGAATCCCTGTACCCGACACTGATTCTAAAAAATTGAGAGTACATTGTACTACCTATTCCAGAGATTCATATTTTGCCTTCGTTTTTGTTTCTATTATTCTGTCCCCTCCCAAGAACTAGGAGGTAAAGAACTGCCCCTCTAAACCCAACCCTGGGTTCGCCACTGCCTCTGAAAAATTGGGAGTGCAAAATGTTTTGTACTCCTAATTCAAAGGTACAGTTTTTAGGGTGTATAATTTATTTACGTTTGTCATGGCAACCATCGTTACCGTAACAACAATTGTAACATCACACATGCCCCTCTCCTAGCGAATAAAATTGTTCCGTAGGATCATTTTTTTTTAGGTCTTCTGTACCTTTGTTTTTTTTTATTATACATGTCTTCATCATTATTTTAATCCTGTACTTCTTGCATTCTATTTGGCCCAAAATAGTTAATCTCAGAATGTTTTGTGAAAAGTAATTATCAATGAGGTTGAGCTCAACCTCTGTCATTTAAACGAATAATATATGTGTTATGTGAATACGGCATATAAGAGGAAGGGGGTAAAAGGTAGGCAAGGGCAAATAAAGATAGAGAGAAAGGAAGAAAGAAAATCACAAGCCACACATCTCCAATAATTTCAATTTTAAGCCTTCTTCTCCCCCTTCTTTCTCTCCCTTTCTCTCATAATTTCGTTGCCGTTGTTCTCACACAGTGTTCGTGTCTTCGCCGTTGCCTCCATTTAGCAGATTTATTCACATCGCAAGAAAAACGTCATAATAAAAAAGAAACGAAGGAGGGAGAGAGAAGAAATACGAAAGAGGAAGAGCAGAAAAGGTAGGTAGAAAGAACATAACGAAGAAGATGATGTTTCTCCTATATTTAAGGTAATATATAGGCCCGATTTCTTTTCCAGCTTGTGTTTCGCAGTTAGGTCGGGAAGCTCGGCGGGGAATCAAGGAATAACAAGGCTTCCAGCTGGGGCCAGCTTGTAGTTTCTCGGCACACAAGGGCAAGATTGCTCGGACGGGAGTATGTTTTTTTTTTTTATTCTTTCTTTACTTCACAGAAGGATATAGCCAGAGGAGCGAAGTAGGGTGAGGATTTACAATTGCCAGATGACCATAGGTATCGATTCTTTTTCTCTTAATTCCTCCCTCTCCATATACAAACCCCTCTGAATTCTCTTATAGTAATTACACAACAAAGCAATTACTAAGGAAGAAAGGTTTCCTTCGAAAATAACACCCTAATGTTCTAAGTTTTTATCAGAGCTTTTCTTCTTGGAAAGATTTGGGACGTAGTTCTGACTTAGACTTGACAATTAAAAACTAAACAAAATAGTATAACTCAGTACGGATGAGGCTGATATCCGCTTCAAAATTTTATTTGCGGATACGTTTTATTGTTTCTTGACGGTTGCGAATATATTGCATGGCTACTATGCCTGGCGCTCTAGGGTGCACTCAGTCTCCTATCAAGTGAAGTACCAGAGTGTCCTTGGTACTCCTGGGCACCTTGGGAAGGTAAAGGCGGTCGATCGTGGGACAGACCACCCCACCTCACTTCGTACCGTATATCAAAAAAAGTATGGAGCGCTACCTCCACACCTCCCATACGCTGTTCACGGCGCGTGCGTATCGCATAGGTTAGTTTTTTTTTTTTTTTTTTTCTAAAAACTTTTGGTTATTCAGAAGGTATACATTTGGCTGTATCTGATAGTTGAATAAAATGGCGTTCCCCAAGGGTCTGTATTGTGACCATTAACATTTTTTTTGAATTGGCATTTTATTGCAAAATATCAATGAAAAAATAGTTTGAACGTGTTACCATGCAATCCCAAAATCGTAGTCATAGCAACAAATATATTATTTCCTTGCCCATCGACCACAATTCATGGTTATCATGAAATTAAAACCGAAATGTTCTGTATTTCTTATTATGGAACATATTTGTAAGAGGACCAATTCTATGTCTCACATAATTGTCTTCACAAACTGCAACTTGTGTGATATCTCTTTTACCAAAACTTAAAAGTTAGATCTCTTTGGCTGTAATGGAATGAAAAAAATCTCAATTACCAAGGAAGGATGTTGAAGTTTACGCACTTTTTAAAGAAAGGGTTACAGATATTTCATATTGATGCAGAAAAAAATTCAAAACAAAAATCCTTAGAGTTTTTAAAAACATCTTTTGTTGGTTGAACTGGCAATCAAGGTTTACGAACGTCATGTCAGAGGGATGAGGTCTCTCGACGATCACTATTCCGGGAAAAGGGATGGAGAAGGAAGCATTCAGAACCTTAATAGGGCACAATCTCAGCATGAACGTGGTGAAACTGAGGAAAATCTCGGTCACGAAGATTATTGGCAGTAATCGAACTCGTGTTTCTCCCAAGTCCCGCCCTAAACCCGCGACATTAGGCCTTCATGTTCTTCAATTTGACTAGAAAGTAGTTCCATTTCTTTATTTTTTTCGTTCCTTACTTCCCCTACTTCCTAATTCTTTTCTTTTCCTTCTGTTTCTTCTTTCTTTTTCACTCTATCTTTAGCAAAAGTAATCTTGGAATTGTGTATCTGTCTCGTGGGATAAATCAACAGAAGAAAAAAAACTTGAAAAAATCTTCTTAACCTTTTAAAATGCCATCTAGAGAGGGGTTACAGTTACAACGTTCTTTTCGTCTTTTTCCATTAACAGAATTTTTATGTTGATCATTCCTTTCTATATTCGTGTATTTCTTTACGTTTATTAAAGAGATTGGACTATATTTGTTTAAAGTGTTACAAATACAAGCAGAGTGTACGCTGTACACTGTAAAAAAAAGAATTTATTTTACAAATTTTGTACACATTCATGCTGAAATGAACATAATTTTGTGCTCGTAACGTGTAAGTTATGTGTTCAAAATATGTAAAGCGTGTTTTTAATGCCTTCTTGAAAATCTGTTGTACATATTATATATTCATAATTCCAGACAACATACAGGTATCCGATGGACTTTCAATGGGCGTACATATTCATAAATAGTTTATATATATATCACATATTATATTCTAGAGATATTTTACGATAACCTCCGTAGGTATATTGGAATATGTCTAGCATATTCCTGTTGTATGCATAGAGCACTCTACGAATATCGGATACGTCTGTAATGAGCGCATATGCAGAATGAGAATTCTGCGAAAATGGCTTATTCCTTCAAAAATAACAGGGATATACCCCCCAAAAAAATCTAACGTAGGATATTCTTTTGATACTTCCAGGAGCAAATGCAATGATATATCCTTATTCGATCCCCATATATTCTGGATGCAACGAGATGTTTAAGTGGGGTACTCTTAGAACATTCTGTGTTCCGTGAACTTCTCCCCCCCCCCTCCACACACATGAAGACCCAACTTTATAAAGTAATACACTAGTTAGTAACATTCGCGTAGTTAATATTTATTACGCCCCCCACCAACACACACATATTTTGTATTCCATTACTGCAAAACACATCTACAGTTCGCATTACGCATGCGTGTTTTCTAAACTTCCCTTGAATTATAAGCTCATTAACTCATGGTATTTTCCCAGTGTTGAATATATGAGCACATTCTGCTGTTATATCCTGTAGGAGACAAGGTAATGAAGTACTGCACTCGTGAATGACTGTTGCCCACTTTTGACACTTCTCAGAGACGGACCGAGAGACGAGGGGAAGGGGGAGAGATTGAGATACCAGCGCCGCAGAATATTACTGCGGTGTGTTCATTTAATACTCTCCCAACTTCTATCCAGAACAGGTTCGTTTTAATATATGAACTTCTCTCATCATGCAAGTCTGTACAGAAATCCCTTGGCGAGAGCCAAACAATCCTCAACACTATATATCACATACATCCTTCTATATGTACACGAATTAAGACAAGAATTACTGGACGGAGCCCTCAAACTAGCAAGAGGAGGGGGAGGAGGTGGTGGAAGGTATAGAGAAGAGGGGGGAAAGACTGAGAAGACATATTGGTCACCTTAGCCCTTCCACAAGGCGATAATGAAGCTGTAGAAAAAGTGTTTTGACAACAATCTCACGGTTGCCAGCTTACCGTGCGTTGAAATCACCGTTCTTTATTCAAAAAAGACAAAAGTAAAATCGTTACATTTTTGCTTAATTTAAAAGGATCATTTTAAAATTTTGGAATTATTTTATCATACATTTACTACTTTTTAGCACACGTGGCCTAAGTACAGGGTGGTACGAAAAAATCGTCAAGAAATGCAATATCGAGGAAATACCAAAACCTTAGTTTTATACATAGTCGTAGCAAGTGCAATTTGAAAATTACCATATTTTCAAGTGAATAGCTCTTAAAGGCAATAACTGCCAACAAGTATCAAGAATTTTGGACAAAATTTGGAGTTCTATTAGTATTTTTGTGATTTGCAGTTTTTCTCATATTTTGCTGTATCAAGAAGGAACTGAAATACTTAACAAAGTTCTTAAACAACGTAACTAATTAGTAATTAATTAACGATAAAGACATCAAATTAGAATACAAACATATACAATATGTTTCTGTTGAATTTATTCATTTGTCTGGCATTTTGACTGTCATTTGTTTGTTACAATTTTGAAAAATTAATTTTATCATGTTGCATGTCATTTTATTATTATTATTATTATTTTGTCACAAATTGAGGTCTTTATTAATTACATGTAATTCAGCGTAAAAAAAAAATCTGTTTAAATTTTATTTTAAGGCTTCTCGGCAACTTTGGCCCAGGCAGAATGGATGATGATGGGAGACTTGGTGGAATAAAGAAAATGGGAGGAAACGGAAGAACCCCAAGGAAAACCTCACATACGCTGTTTGTCTACTATAAAACGCACATGGAACGAGCAGGAATCGAATTGAGAACCCCAAGCATTAGAGGTGAGCACTCAACCACTGAGCCACCACGGCCCACTAAAAAAATCTGTAAATTGAGCAATAAACATCATAGTTTCACCCAATCTCTAATTTACAAATAATAGTAGCCTTTGTTTGCTTTCGTTTTCGGAAGAGAAGACCAGGTAGCAACAAGCTAATATTTCCCAGAAAATATTCGGAACTCGGAACAGTAAAAGAGTTAGTAACACTTTTTATTTGGATAGAAGAGAGAGAGAGAGAGAGAGATGGTGTATATAACATTATCAATATACCTCACTCATCCTGTAACCTGTATATATATATATATATATATATATATATATATATATATATATATATATATGTGTGTGTGTGTGTTCGTGCGTATATGTGAATGTAGGAGAGAGGAAAACAGATAGAGTAGTTATATACACGCAAGATTGCAACATTATGCGGTGACGTAATCTGACGTAAAGCTGTCATGTGAGACTACAGGAGGGAATTTAGGTATAGTAAATAGCAGCCAGGCAGTTGTATAGTGTACAGACAGAGAAAGGGAAAGATTCTTTAAAAACAAAACAAAAGAAGAAGATAGTCGTCGCGCTAATCATTTTGGGGGGCAACAGTGAAATAACAAGAGACCAAAATAGGGGATTGGCAGTAGATGCTGAATAGAATGGAGATTTGCACGAGATTGGTTTGAATTAATAACCGGTCTCTTTGCCCCTTGACGACGTTAAGGTCGTCGCATGGAAGAAGAAGGGAGTAGAAGGGTACCTAACTCTATGATATAGATTTATACGCAGTTGTCTTCTCTCTTCTCTCTCTCTCTCTCGCTCAGACATACATACATACACATACACACACACACATATATATATATATATGTGCCTAGTCGTTAGCGTGTCTGACTACGGATTGAGGGGTCCCAGGTTCGCTTGCCGAACGGTGCCCACCCAGCATCGTGATGCAATTGGGGGAGCTGCTAGTGGCGATCACAGTGAGAGCTTCGGCTCTCCTCTCCCAACCCGTCTGGTCAGAGTGGGAGCAGTAGACCAACTCCTCCCTTCGGGGAGAGACCTCATCCAGTAGTGGATTGAATATGGCTGTGATTTATTATATATATATAGATAAGACCGCCCCGCTGGTCTAGTGATTACCGTCGCTGGCTGCTGATCGTGGAGCCCCGGATTCAATTCCCGGCTCTGCCGTGATATTTTTTGCAAAGAGAGAGGGTCGGTCTGGAACGATGTCCATAAAATTGTCACTCCTCTCCTCATAAAATCTACTGTTTTTTAAAAGCTACTTCGACGGGGATAGCCGCTAACCGAGATCCGCTGAAATCTGAAAGCCTGCCGTTCAAATTTCAAATCTTAAACCTAACGCAATTTTAAAATTTTAACCTAACCTTACCTAAAAATAGTTTTGTTGTGTCTTGTCATCTGTCCAGTAATTCTAAAATACGGGAAAACACAGGGAGTTCTATTGGGGCCGCTTAAAACTATGCATTCTGTTATTACAGTTCTTACAGTTAGTAAAAAAAAACACTGGCGTAACAAGCCTATAGGCCCTGAACCTGCCCCAACGCCATCTGTCCGTGTTTGGTGGAACTACGTCCACGTGAGTAACGGCTATGTGGTCAGCATTGCGCATACCTAACCACGAACAGGCATATCAGGGGCTTACCAGACCGAGTGTGGCCGTCACGTCTTCATTTATGTGACTCCCCAATTTGCCTCACGACGCTGGGTGGACGCCGAAAAGTGGGACTCAAGCCGGGAATCGAACCCGGGACCACGCGGATATGAGTCCAACTATCTAACAATTAGACTGTGGAGCCCCTTCATACAGTTTCTGTGGAGCCCCCAGAAAGAAAAAGAGGAACTATAAACAGAAACGGAAGGAAGAAAGAAACAAAGATAGAAGATAAATAAAGCAAGAAAAAAGTAAAAGAAATGCAAGGAAGAAGAAATGGGAAGGAAATAAAGAAAAGTAGAACATCAAAAAGAAAAGTAAACAAAGAAAAGGAAAAAAGAAAGGAAGGAAAGCAAAAAGAAAGAAAATAAATTAAAAGGAGAAGATAAATGAAAGACAGAAAAACAAGGAAGGAAGTGTGAAAGGAAGATAGAAATAAAGAAAAGAACGGAAAAGAGAAATTTAGAACAAGAGGGAAAAAGAAAGAAAAAAGGAAAAGTAGGAGGGAGAAATAAAGAAGATAATGAAAGAAAAGAAAGAAAGAAAGAAGAGAAGGAAGAACAAGAAAAGAAATAAGAAAGAGAAGAAAGAAAGAATGGAAGGAAAAGATAAAGAAAGAAAGTAAAGCAAGATGGAAAGAAAATGGAAATAAAGAAGGGCAGAAAAATAGAATAATGAAACAAACAAAGAAGGAAAAGGGAGAAAGAAAGAACCAAACTGAAGAAAGAGAGAAGCTGGATAAAAAAAAAACACATTCATTCTCGTATGTGAGCGACCAAGGATGAACATGATTTCCTTATGGTATTATATTTAAGAGCTTTAAATCACGGTTAACTTTTTTTAAAAAAAAAATGAAGGCTAAAAGATCGTCTTCAATCTAAGAAACATTTCTTCAGGTAGACACGCTCTTAGACAAGCATCAGAATAATAGTTCACAGCTCCAACCTGCCCAATTCTTTCAATCTTCCCATTGTTTAAAATAGCTCATCCTCTTTTGAACATATTCATGCTTCTTGCATCTTTCACAAAAGCCAATGATCCTGATCTCCTCCAAACATAATATTTTTCCTCATCGATGCGTGTGAATACGCGCATTTTTATAAAACTGTATCTATATATATAAAGTTCCACAATGTGCTATGTTGTAAGCCAGAAA
>JAGDQP010012160.1:0-24388 GCA_022664845.1 Lepisma saccharinum
CCTATTGTTAAATTATTACGGAATTGAAAACTACGTTCTTTTTAATTAACATGTAATACCTTCAGAATGGTTAAATACATGGTATAACCAAATTGTATCAACGAATTCCCGAGAATATTTAAGATGAATTCGGTATACCACTTTCTATTATTCTTATTTAAAGAAAAACAAGATGAATCCATGATGACTGACGGAGCATTTAGCAAGCAACAAAAATAGGATACCTTGTCTAATTCACATGGAAAAAACGTTACATTCATGCTCTGTGTAATCTGTAAAAAATATATTGTTTGATACATACCTAATGTAAAATGTAAAATGCAGTAACCTGAGAACGGTTAAAAATACGGTAAAACTAATTACACCAGTGGGATTGTGTAAAAATGCAGGCGTATTTGTCACTTGTCCTTATTGTCATTTGAAAAAAAAAAACAAGTTGAATTCAAGCTGGCGGAGCCAAAATGGCGGATGTAGAATATAGTATACGCCAGAGAAACAGTACTTATATAGTCTAAGTACTTATATAGACTATAGAATATAGTCTAACTCACATTTCATATGGCTACGTTGATATTCTGTATAACCTTTAGAAATTATGTGGAAATTATACATACCAAATATAAAATGTAACACGCCAAACATGTAATGTATAACTTGAGAACGGTGAGAAATATAGTAAATCTAATATCACCAGTGGCATTGTGAGGACATTGCAGGTGTATTTGATACGTGACTTGCCTCTATTGTCATTTGAAAAGAATGAGTTGAATCCAAGATGGCGGATTCAAAATTGCGAACGAAGAAAGTAGAATGTATCAGAGTGCGGTACTTCATCTCATTCACATTTGATATGGTCAGGTTCACGTTGCGTCAAGTACGCAGAAGTGATATGATCTACAATTGAATCACACAATAGATTTTACCAGGAAATCACAGAACTTTCCAATCACCTAGTTCTTTCTAGAAGAAATTGCGAAACATAGGAGCTTACACCATTTCTTTTCACCTTGAAAACTATAAACTTCTAAAAAATCACTTAAATCTGAATGTGTCACTTGAAGAGTGTTCCTTGCCAGTACAGTTTTGCGGTGATCTTTTCAATGTTTTGTGTTTAAGTATGAAACTGTTTAAGACTGGCCTGTCAAGTTTTAGCATACGTTTGAAACAATATGTATTTTATTAATATATGCAGTTGTAGCAAAGATTAAAAGGTCATAATATTATCAAAATAGAGTACATGATGTTGGCTTTCCACTTGAAAGGTATCGACAAACCGAAGATACTAAAGAGGAATAACGTACTAGTGTTGGCTTAACATTTAGAGTTCCTGTGGTAAGATAAGGTAAAATCAGTTTATGGAAAATAGTCCCTTTGGTTATATTTTTAGGTAGTGTATATTTACATTGAACATTTACTCGGACACACATCTTTCCTACTAACATTTAAGTTTTTAGGATATATTTTACTTTTTAAATGTGGCGTATACAACAGAGAGAATCGACAAAATTTGACGTGACAGTACTGCATATTACAAAAACTTATTAATTTTGGCTATATTACATATCCAAATTTAATACTTTCTAAAGCACCGCGGGCCACAAACGTTACTTAACGGCCCGTATGAGGTCCGGGGGCCTGCTGTTAGCCATGCCTAGTCTAAGGTATAAAAAAGATTACTACCAAATTTTATTTATCTATATAGTTGCTGAGCTTTTCACAATACTTTCGAAGCTGGATTAAATGTGATAGACCTAAATTACGATTTGACACTGTCAGTAATTCATATTAAACCATTATTTTGAAAAGTTACGAATGCAGCATGGACCTAAAGCTTACAAGAGCTATTACTGTATATGATTACGCAAATAGAGATATGTATTTTATGAGTTAAACTTCCTAGAATATTACTGCTTTGAATGTTTGTGATTAAGGTTCTCAGTTGTATATGGATTGAATGTGTTCAACTTCAGAATACAACGATATTGTTTAAGAATTGTTTGTACTTTCATTATCGTTGCTTTAACATCTTATTGTAACAGCTGAAAAATCCCTCCGGAGTACAGGGAAGACTGACGCAAGAATTCTACCAAAAATAAGTAATATACACTTTGTGACTGATTTTGTTTGTGTAACTACGGCGGAAGTGTTTCCTTTGTATCCTCCTTTCCGCCAAAGTGCCAAAACCACTCGCAAAATACATATCATTTCTTTTGTGGGTAGAATCCTTAAGTCACTCTTCCATTTACCCCGAATGATTTTTGTACTTATATAACTAATTTGTAAGACTGAATATTTTTTAAAAAAAAGTCCAGTCGTCATAGAAAAGGTCGATTTTGGACCATGATAGGCTCCGTATCTCGAAAACGGTAACTCCTATTAAAAATATAAGCAATTTGCCCCCTACGGGACCCGCAATTGATCCCGAACATCCTGGTACCAATCATTTGGGGCTAAAGCAAAAATACAGAGAGAATGACCGTTAAACTTTAAGATCATTTGTGAAAGTTTTGTGATGCGCCTAAAATGTCATAACTTTTGAAAACCTTCACAGATTTTCAAGTGTGATGCACCGTTAGAAAAGCATTCAAGCGTAGATTACGATTCCGCAAGTTTCGGCCACCTATATGGCCTGGGGTTAGTGCTATTGTCAGAAAAATGAAATTTTGATATTCTTTCGAACCACCCTACGGGGTTGCAAGTAGGTTCTACCGATCCATGTTTTCTGTCTTAGTATGGCAAAGAGCATAAAATGGAAGTTAAAACAGCAAAGTCGGGCTTATAATTTTTCTAGATCCGAAAATAGCTGTATATATGTGAGTGCCGCTAAGAGACTAGTTTGTAAGCGTCACTCGATTGAAAAGAAGTAAAAAAAAAAAAAAAAAAAAATTCGCATAGGAGCAAAAGTAACTTAACATTTAGAAAGACCACACTGAATAATCCCTAGCAAATTAGTTGACCTCACTTGCGAAATAATAAACCGGAACACTTATTTTATTCATTCAGTAGAAGCTTCTCGGGTGTTGCTTGAGGAGATCAATGATGAAGTCACTGAAGTTGGGCTCAAGGAAGTGGCTGAATCAGGTGCTGTAGAAACCATACTGGAAGAAATCTCATCGGTGTTGCTCGTAGGACTACTAATTGCTGTCCTGGATGCCTTCATTGTCTTTAACTTTTGCCTCCTGAGATAAAAGAAAAGTAAGAATTACGCATACTTACTCAATTACCTTTAATTTATTACTGACAACAACAATATTTATACGAACAGCATCACTACGTAGTGTAAATTTAAATAAAATCTCTCGCTGATAAATCTACAGTTTAAGCTAATGAGAAAAATTCTTAGGTTTGTCTTTAAAATGGAATAAAAAAACAAAATAATTCTAGTTTTGGAAGTTCAATTTGATTACACCACGTAAAGTAGCATACAAGGAATACAACTTACCTACGACACACCAAAATTATTACTAGTCCACAACATTCCACTAAGTTGACTCGACGTTATGAGCTGACATAAACGTAAAACTGAGAGGGGTGGACAGCAGCTAGGTTGGGAGCGTCTGTACTCAAATGTCAAGTGGAGGTTTCAATTGGTCCTCTTGTTTTTTTTTTCGTATATACTAGCTCAACTTTAAGCCAAATTCCGAAATTTAGTGCATTGATTCTTTTGACGAACTACGTGAATTTGAATAATTTGTGTCATTTGGACTATTACACGATGCGCGAGCTGGAATATATCCCAGGAATGGATAATAAGTATGATAACACAATTCAAAAGAAAATAAATTGATCTGAGCGAGCGATAGTAAGTGGAGTACGTTCACACTGTACTCTTTAAAATCTATTTTTTTCCGGGATTTCGGCACTGATGGTGATACCTTTTTTGTGCAGCGAAAGTGAATATGGAGGATAAGGTTTACACAGTAAGGAATTGCTGAAACTTTGCACGGTTTCAATGAGAAACGTTCTCACAAATTTCGCAGAACGGTTGAACCTATTACATCTAAACTCGGTATTCTCATAGAGTGGACGATCCTCCCAGTTTTAGCAGCACCAACATTTTCAGATTAACCTTTCCATGGTAACGAAACTTTATCACTAAAACTTACATTCACAGCTCAAGTGAGAACGTTTAGCTAATTTGCTTCAAATTTGGCATGATTGTGTGGGACTGTGATTTGAACCACATCAATAACATCAAACTGTCAACCGTTTCCGCGGATGCGAGACAGAATTATTAAATGCACCATTACGTAGGAATAAATAAGCTGATTGTAGTCAAACTTTACATAATGATGTATGCATAACCAAAGGTAGGACTTTCAGGGTCCACAGGCCTCCATGTCATATTACATCTATAAGCATAAGCAAGGATTTTAAGGGCCGCAGGACCCCTGCCCCATTGCGTTTGAAACTAAAAGTATGGTGTCTAGGAGCAACATAAAAAATATGAGGAGTCACTTATTTACGGAGGCTAATTCGAGATATATTTATACTTTAATATTTCGCTTTCTAATTATCGTATCAAGGTGGAATAAACTATTCATTATTCACGATTGTACCTGAAAGTAAAGAGCACAATCAGAAGAGCAAAAATATGTGACTTTACAAAGTACAACCGCCATCTTCACAAATAATTAAATTTGAATATCCTTCCTTGTAGTAGTTGTCTCAAGATGGAATGAAGAAAGTATAGCTCAGAATGATACAGGGAACATTATGAGCATATATTAATGACGAAACCATGTGACGTCACATACTTTTGGTCACGATTTCGAAAATATTTCAGAATCTAATGCTGGTATCAATGTGGAATTAACTATATGTTCCTCATAATTTCATCCGAACAAAAAACCTACAATCAGAATGGAAAATCGTGACGTCATAAAGTACACTCCGCCATCTCAATTACACTTCAATATTTCGAGTTCCAATAGGGTTATCGTAGTGGGGTAAATAATATGAAGTTTGAAAGTCCCTTACCTTCAGGGTAAACAATGACCTTGTCTGTTTATGTGTTGTTTTAGGAAGGTATTAAGTAACTCAGGACTGTGGCCAACTGGAAAAGGACTATGCAAATTAATTTACCGAGATTGGGGTAAAATTCATCTCGTGCGTTTGTTTAAGGTTTAACAATGAAAAATAGTGCACAAATTACCTTCCAAAATTTCTCAAGAGTCGTGCTTTTCTCTGGGACGCGACTGAGAGCTTCATAAATCAATGCAAAAAAAATGTGTAGCTGCAGACGGAAAATCTTTTTAACATAAGTGCTATATTTACTCCACAAAAGAACTCAGCGGTAGTATAAGGTACAAAAATATACATGAACGCCTAATGTAACGCAATTTAACAGGAATATCTGCTATATGGCACATAGAACCTTCATGTTAAAATACACACTTCCACAGGATTGGTTTTTAATAAAGGTTAAGTGCATATTCTGAAATGTGGGGACCGGGGGTGAACATGAATTACGAGTGTTTGATTCCTTGAGAAACATATACGGGCCGAAAAGGACGAGATCACTAGGGAATGGAGGAGAGTGCATAACGAAGAACTTCACAGACTCTACGACTCCCCAGATGTTGTACGAAGAATGAAATCGTGACGACTAAAGTTCGCAGGAAATGCAGCTCGGATGGGAGATAAAGGTGGCTTATACTCCATCGAGGTTGGTAAGCCGGAGGGAAAGAAACCGTTAGGAAGAGCGAGACGACATTCGGAGGATAATATTAGAAGGGATTTTCGAGAAGTAGGTATTTTTGATGAAAAATGGCTTGATCTTGCTCAGTATAGAATACTAAGGTAAAAGTTAGTTTACTGTGGCGATGAATTTATGAGTTCCGTAAATATGTTGTCGAATGGTATTACATAAAATATGAAAGAATGATACCCAGCCCCCGCGGTCCACGTGGTAACGTCGCAGATTTGGGATTGATGATGGGTAGGTACGGGGATTCGAAGCCCTCGGCCGACCACACTGAGCGAGGTTTTCCAGGGTTTCAATTCAGTTTTTGCAGCACAATGCCGGGATAACTCTGACTCATATGCTGCCCATCCCCTACCTAATCCACCTCAGCCTGGCCAAAGATGCTAAGAGATCTTTAGAAAAATAAACGCAATAATGAATGAGTAGATTTGGATTGAAAGGGTAGGAGATTAATAAAAATATAACACATATTCAATTTACTTTAGGCGTTAACGTGATGCAAAAGTTAAACTGAAGAAAAATAAGTGAAATCGAAGAAATCCAGCGTTCTAAACTAATGAACCCTTAGATAATTAAAAAGAACAGCTTTTCTACGAATCTTTCAAAGATTATACTTAATTTGGGACTAAGGCTTAGAGCGTGATATCTGTGTGCTAATGTACCTCGGTGAGCAATAGAAAAGCAGTCAAAGCCCTTCTGATTGGATATTCCGCATGTGAAAGTTAAGGCAACATTGGAAAACATCAGTCAGGATGAACGGTAGAGGGGCATAATGTACGTACGTTCCTCTGAACTACCTATCCCAAACAGACGACGTTACCCTATGAATCGCGAACGTTGGATTAATGCAATATATATATTATTTAACATACGAACAAAATAAACTAACCGATTAATTTTAAGAGTGACTGACTTGTATAACAAATCTACCTCTTAGGCATTAAAGGTAGCTTATTCTTCTGTTTTAATATGTTAAAATTAGGCGATGAGTTGGTTCGCTGCAAGTCTTATATAGTCGGTTAAGAGCCGGTTATATAGTCTTCTGAATTGGGGACTCTAAATCGTATTTTACAATTTTCAGTTATAGTATGTTCTTTGATTTGCCATTTTCCAAGATCTGATATGGTGTTTTTCAGATAAAATATATTCTTCATTTATAGTACTATATATCTGGGGTACACCGCCGCAAGTAACAGTCCATTTGAGTTAGTGGTTAATTGGTCATCAACACATGGCACTTTACCTTGAAAAGTAAGTTTCAGGCGGGTCACGGTAAATTTATGTAACATTTTTATTTTTTAGTATTTTTCGGTTGAGATATATATATTTCAGCAGCAAAATAACTAATTTATGTTAAGGAGGTCAGCGAATTGGAATCATACAGTCTGTGAAATCCAGATTTAAAAATATGGAACAATTTACTAGTCTCCAACTTCGAAGGCTGGCAATATCTAACAGAACACAAGAGAGTCAACCGTACCAGAATGTAGAATAAATGAGCAGTATTATAAAAGACAAGAATCATTCTTAGGAGAATATTTAAGAGCAAGCAGGATAAGATTTTGCGGATGAAAAGTATTGCTTACGATAAAAGTACAAGGGCAGCATTCCTAATGGGGTTGTTAAGGGAACATAAAATTTTGGGGCGCCTACTGGAAGTAGACTAAAGAAATTTAGTCACTGGTAAAGGCAACAAAATTGAGAAGCATCCTCGCTTTACAGTACTATACATCCAACTTTATACTTTGAACTTTATTTATATTAAATTTCAATTTACTCACTTATTACAAAACCACGTTTGAACCTCCTTCCTCTCCATAGATAACCTCTGTACTATTTCAGTGACTTCTTCTGTGGTAGGTTTCGGATTCTGAAGAAATAACTTCTCCAGCTCCGCTTTTTCATTCTCGTCAATAGTTCTCCTATAAAAGTACAAGTTAAAAACATTTTAAAACGTAAGAAAAACCATTTTATACTAAATCCTATTCACTTTAAATTAAAGACACCTTACTGATATTAATATTCTGTTTTGTGCGACGTATTAAATACAATATGCACACATCAAAAACAAAACATTTTGTAACACGGATGCAAACATTGACAAGGATATTAAACTATGCACGCAAAAGATAAATCAATATTTTAGTTACATTTTCATAGCATTACAAAGAAATCGATGAATCGTGCTGAGCCTTAGGAAAAAAAAATGACACTTAATGGTTGTATTTCCATTTGACAAAAGTGAATATATAACAACAATAAGAACATATCATTTTAGTTAAGCAATAAATCATTCTCACAATAGGAGAGCAGGACTCATTGGGCACCTCCGTAGGGCTAATTAGGAGAAAGGACAAATTTAGCATATTCCAGCTCAAAAAAATACCACTTTGACAACTTGTAATTTTTATTCGCAACTTCGGAATTTTAATCAATATTTTTATCGAATTAATGAACTTAATGTAACTTTCCGTTCCTTCTATCACAAGTGTCGTCTCGTCTACGGTAATACTGGCAAATATTCGAAACATTATTTTTTATGGATAACATTAACAGAACAAACATACATACACCTGCGATTTTCGTATTTGCATAACTAGTTAATTACATATGTTCATGACACTGTCCCATCGAATTTCTTAATTTCAGAGCGTGACGATACGTAACATAGTAACATATAAATACATGGAAATAAAATTAGATAGATAAAACATCTTGATCTCGAATAATATTACAAGGTATAACTAATTCTAAAGTTACTTTGTGCTATGAACTTCTTACATGCAGAATTTGCCTTGTATAAATTAGCACTGGCCTACTTTTAAAAAAACGTACGTGCTTCGATACCTGAAAATGCAGTCACTGAAATATATCATGTCATAAACAGTTCAAACTATGTTGAAAGTGCTACTGCAATATGAAACAGGAATTGGATTTGGATGTCAGTTCTTTAACGTTCAATTAACTTTTACCCAAGGCAGTTGTAATGAAGATCAAATATAGAAATAGCAACAAGTAAATATTTTGTTTAAATTCCTTCTTTCTAAACAGCAGAATAACTGAATGTGTTACTCATGTTCCACTAAAATAAAGAATAAACTTCGCCTATTTTCTGAAAGAATGTGCACGAACATTTCAGTTTATTGTTCTCGAATTGAATTTTATTTATGGGATTTAGGCATCTAAGGCTCAGGCCCGGATAGGAAGGAAAGGATTCGGGAATGTGTCGCCCATGACCTATGTTGAAGGTACCATCCCGGCATTTGCATGGTGAGTTTCAGGAACCCCCCTCGAAAAACCTCATGCGAGATGGTCGGCCTCTTAATTTATGTTCATCTGCTAGGTTTCTACTCCAACTTTTACAACCGTGAAGTATTGCCGGCAGAATAACCGTTCTGTATATTTTCAGTTTCAATTTCCTTGATATTAATCGCGAGGTTAGGAGTTCCTGGACTGAATAGAAACATGCGTTGACCCAAACTAAGCGGCTTTTAAATTATTTCGTCACCTCATTTTTGCTTGTTGCGTATGTTCCCAAATATTTACATGTTTTTAATTTATTTATATTCTCATTCTTAATTGTTATGCACCTATTTCTGATATTTCCTGTCTTTCGGCTTGTTATCCCGTATTTTATTTTCTTTGTTTATAATATATAATAAATTTACAACTGTAAGTATATAATTCTTTGTTAATTGTATTTTCTACCCCTCAACAGTTTGGATAATGTTCTTGGCATTTCAACATTCCATAAAATGACTTTTCTTTAGATAAATAATTGTAGATACAACTGTCGTCCAACCAGTATCTCGTCGAAAAATGAACGAAAGGACCATTGTTACTGACGAAATACTTTCTAAATAGTGATGCAAATTTATATGCCTAGTTGTTTGAATTGTATATGTATATTTGTGCTTGCTTTGAGTCAGTTAAACTATTTAGCTTGTGACTACTGGATTACATAAAATAGATAGCACTCTTATATTTTGACATGTACTAATAGCTTTAGTGGCAACTATATTGCATAATTACGTGTAAATAAAAATGTCTTGGAAAATCTTGTCAATTTATTTTCATTGATGAAAATACTTCTCTTTGATATCTATAAAAATGTAAATGAAGCAAATACAAAATTATAATATTGACTAAATCTATGGGATATTAATGTAACACTCTTACAATAGGTGATACCGTGTTGAATTCCGACGGAACGACATGCAATTTCTCGGCAGTCAGAAGGCGGAATCATATTGCAATTCAACAACGTTTTGAAATAACTAAATATTACACAAATCAAAAAGATATAACATTATTTCAAGGTTAGTTATTTTAGAAACAGAAATTGGAGACAAAATCAGTATCTTGATTACATTAATTGTAGCAGATTTAAAGATATTTAAAACCCTGTTTCTTTGATAACTGCTTTTGTTGCCATTACAGTAGCTGCCAAAGTGTAGCCACAGAAAAATAATATGTATTCATAACTAGCAACGCGCATTTTCTGGCTTCATAAAGGTTCCTTGTCTCGCCGCTAGACGTCTCTGAGCTAAATAGTTACTCTCCTTAAAAATCCTGATAAATTCCAGCTTATACTTGGATCGCGCATTCATATTTAATGTAAGAGGTAACGATGAAGGAATATAGCGGAAAGTCTCAATTCAATTTTTAGTGATTTAGGCAACTTTAGTTCAGGCCATTCTAGCGCCCAGGCAAGAAAATTCCCCGAATCCAGAAAGAAATGCGTAGATTGCTTCTCTTTATGGTTCTCTGTGGGTTTACATCCTCCTCTCCTTAGCTATAGTACTGCAGTATTACCAACATATTTGAAAGGTGTAACATTTTTTTACAATATGATCGTCACTTGTTGAAACGCAGCCACGCTAATCAATACAATTCTATAAAGCAATAATTTATGTAATTTGTAAAAGCATAATTAAATATATGTTTATAAAACATACGTTTCAGATTTTTATTGGAGAACATTTAAATAGTATTTAACATCACTTACCTCTTTTTGCGTTTTTTGTTTCCTTCAGGGGTGATGAGCAAGTTAGATTTATCCCAAGATTTGGTGTTACCTTCTAGCAATTTCTGTAAAATCGGTTTTAATTTACACATGTTCTCAAAAGAAAGTTCCAAACCTTCAAACCTTGATACAGTGCTTTGAGAGAAGTTTGTGCCGTAGAGCGACAGTGCATGGCCGACGTCCCATTGCGTGAGCCCTAAATAAATAAAACGTAAAGCGGATTCATATTTTTCTTAAATGTTACTTCAGTAAAAATACAAATCTTGTAAATTTGTTAAAGGTATTTCAACTATGTATCCTTTACCTATAACTGTTAGTTATACATGATAATCAACAACGCAAATAATAAAATGATACAACGATGATTTCATATTTGCTTGCTTGTTTGCAACAGTGCAAAGAAATGCAAACACTATTTTTCTTATCTTCATTAATGAAGCTGAAACTTCATAGTTAGATTTATCAGTGCGGACAAAGTATGAAAATTTACTACAGGACTTTTCAATCTTTGGTTTGATACGATATCACAAAATTAACTGATGTCTTCAAACTCAATAGTACTGACTTGTGCAACAATAAATAAATATATTAATTAATATTGATAGTACTTACTATTCACATAAGGCAGACTATAGATGAATTAGGCTAATGATATTTTCTAATACAGAGCACAATAGAAAACAGTGATACCAGGCTATACAATATATAGCACAATGAAATTGAAACCTGTTAAAGATAAAATTAATTTATAGGCGATAGGAGTAGAAATTGATACTTGAGTGGCGATTTGACCACACATTACAGTACTTGCGAAAAATATACTTGATGGTGTCACATCAATTGTAGCTTGTGTCTCTAGTTTCTTTCAACGCATGACATCCGATTCAACAAATCTCCCAACTCTTGCTTAGAAAATTTGATCATAGTTGTATCCATGTAATAATGAATGTACTTTTGTGTTGACATATGCCTTAAATATACAAAATAATAGATCTGTTGACCTCATATAATAGCATTTCCAATAATATACAACATAAGGCTTAAGTTTAAGCAGTCTTCAGGACAAGGTCCGCCGACGAGCAGTCCTACAGTGTAGGGATGGGGAACATAGTGACCATGCTCCTAGAATGTGCTACATCTCGACAACTAGCTACAAAAATTTATGAAGTCTAGAACGATTCGATTATTATTACCGTAACGACTACAGCGTTTGGTAAAGTGGTCTCAGAACTATCCTTTTCCATGACCACCGGGAAGTTCTCGTGATTGTTTAAAGAAAGCGAGTATCCTACATTTTCGACCACACTGAATGTCAAAAAGTCATTTGCATTATATCCCGTATCGATCCGAAGCGCCTTACAGTAACACCTATATGAAGCAAGTTTTAACTTTAAATATTAACAAGTTTATGCTCTTTATCGAATAAAGTATACAGAAATACTAATATTACCGAGTTGCTTACGACGCTTTCTGAAGGCCATTACGAACTGCCGCAGTTTCACTGAATCCTTAGTCTTTTTGTACGTCGGTTCTAATAGTTTAGATTTCCAAGTTTTTATATGAGGTACTGCAGATCGCGTCTGTTGTAATGATGGATGGTGTGTCGTTTCATGGTGGTGTTTCTGTTGTAAATGATCCTTATATTGTTGAAGCTTCTCAAGTCGTTCATCAGACTGCCTCAATTGTTGCTCAACCTGCGTAACAAGAGAATAGAAAGATGAAGAAACTCTAAAAGGATAGGGATGACATACACAGAAACTATTTGAATTTAATAAGAGCTACCTACATTACATTCTCCCTTTTAATATAGAATTTCTACTCAAAACATTGTCGTCAGCAAGAAGCTTCACAAATTTCTCACTCTCTCTGAATCAGAAAAAGGAATCTTCAATTTTAAACTCACCAATGGCATGGGTATCGAAGAACAGTGATTCCCGACGCTCTGGTGCAATTCTTCTACATCGTTTGTCACTACGTACGCAGGATCAAATATTCGAGGTGACGGAGTATGCACTTGGGGCGTTGGGGACAGGGTCTGTTGCGAGGATGGATGAGGAGGGGTTTCATGCTGACTCTGTTGTAGGTGATGATGAGGTAATTGATGCTCTTGTTGCCGTTGTTGATAATGTTGAAGTACTTGATATTCTTGTTGTTGTTGTAAACCCTGCTGATAATGTTCAAGTTCCTGATGCTGTTCATCAGCCTGCCCTACTGCTTCCTGGACCTTCCGAAACAAGGAAAGAAAAAGAGACGAAACTCTATTAAGGCTCTGCCTATGCCAAAACAGAATTGTTTGAAACGTAGGACAAGCTCATCACATTATATTACTTTTATTTTTCATTACGTAGACAATTTCTTTAATAGAAAGCTTAGATTCCAAAATTTCACCAAAATCGAAGAATCAGGAAATGAAATTAATTTGAAACTTACCAAAACTCGGCGTACCGTAAGATAGTGAGCGCATCACGTTGTCTTGTGTCCCAGACATGAACTTAAGTAACTACTCTTCAACAACATTAAAACCTTTAACACGTCAGTGGCCTTTATTTTGATAATAAACATACATATTTCCACAACCGACATACGCGATTTGACCTCACTACATAATTTATCATTGCGTTTTTCCAATGATAAAGCTGAATGGAGCCAGTAAATTCTTAAAAAATTTGCATATTAATGTTCCACGTAATTTGTTTTACACGTTTGGAATTTCTTATTGGGAACATAAAACTTCGAAGTGAAATAGAAAATATTAATGCAATTGCCTTGAAAATCAGATACGAAACCAAATAATAAGTTGTATTGGAACTTAAAACGTACTGCTTCCCTTTCCTAAAAAGAAAATGAAGTACATCTGTTTTTTTTTTCAAAGAGTGCCGCACGTACATAATTTTGAAGACATTTTCATTTTGCAAATTCACTTTCAGCTTCAAAATAACAAAATGTGGTTCACTAGCGTTATTATTATTACAGCAGAATCTCAACTATCCACCCTAATGTGCCAGAAGGCCAGGCTGGATAACAGAAAAGCCTGATAGGGCGGAGTTCAATAAATACTCTCTTCCTTCCTCACTCATACCCTTAAAACAACATTTTTATACCTAAATCAGCTCTTATTCATTTTTCTGACCTCTTGGTACAGGCCATTACATTATAAACATTTCGTATGTACTGTACCATGCGATTTAACAATTTGGTACATAAAAAAAAGTGCAAAAATTAAAATATGTACAGTATTGCACACATTTTAAGATACATTTTATAATGTGTGACTCAAAAAATCAAGTAGAAAGTGCAGTATAAATATAGTCACATTTTTTAAATAATTAAACAGTAACGTAAAACGTAGACCGATGCTAACGTATATTTTATTTGTTCCTATTTGAACCTTTAAATGAAACGCCAGGAGCGATGATTCGTTTAGGAATATGAACACAGAAATAACTTTTATTATACCAATATGCTTACACATTTAAACCTATAAAGTAAGTATCTTCCACAGAAACCGGCCTTTGCAAATCAAGCATAACAAAGTCGATTTACCAACTTTCAAATTATATAGAAGTCATTACCACAGTAACTTACTTTACTCTATCAGTATCAGATCACTTTAATGAATGAACATAATCCTAGTAAGCGACAGCTTGTAAAACAGTTTATCAATATCTTGTAATTATAGCGTCCACAGTGCAGAAACAAACAAGGTAACTATCAATAAGGAGACTATGCCACTGTATCTGTTTTGTCTAGTGTTCTCACCTTTTCTCGAGCGCGGCTAACTCAATCTTTAGTAGCCAAATAGCACGGAAACCGGATAGTCGAGAGCCTGCTGTATTAGACAAATTAAAGTGATGAGAAGCGGATACCTCAAAATTACTGAAATAATACAAAATGTGTCTCAAAATCATTTCCTGAGCGACTGCTTCTTTCAAAGCCAAGCACTTGAAGACCTAAGTTCGGCTTTTCCTCTCATTTCTCTGGAAATGTTGTAGAATTTCTATTTTACGTAAGACGCCATACAAATAATCTTCCTATTAAATATTCAATGCTCAAAATAATGATGAGAAATAGTCCCAAAGAATTGCGGAGGTACTAAATGGGACTTCGAGAGCCACTTGCTGTTATATTGTCACGTCCTACAGACGACAGTTTAAACCAAACCAAAGACATACAGCGTCTTCTTTGTGAGTTCAAAAATATATTTCAGGAAGATGATGCAATAAAACTAGCAGTAGAATTTTATAATATACATTCAAAAGCATAATGCATTTTATTTATAGCTTACAAAATACTGAACTTAGTTTGTTTTTTATTCCTGCAATTTATCTGTACTCTTATTATCTATCTGTTGGATCATCATCACACAAGGTGCTGCACAAGTATCGAGCAAATTTGCTTCACAATTTTGTTCATTCCTAAACAAGGGCAAATCGATACAAATTAAACAACATGCAAATTGATTAACTAAAAATTATAGGAATAATGTTCAACATATTTTAAGAAAATGTCAAAAGGAATGAGATGCTAAGTTTATGTTGTAAGCTATGTAATAATAACCCAAATAACGTTAATAAAACACTATCCAGTGATGAATTCTCACAAACATGCGTAAAGTAATGATACACTGCTTAAAATTACATATTCAATCAAATTTCATGCAGATTGGCCTTGGAAGAGACGCTACTCTCAAGTTGGCTTGGGAATCGATTTGTATCGGGTTTTGGCATTCAACTGAAAACACTATAAAGAAGAGACACCGGTCTCTCTAGCTCTGTGTATCGATCCTTCAGTTTTGGCAACCTAATCGGGACTGTCTTAACTCCCGGACAAAATTGTTCCCTCGACTTGCAGAAGAACGCAGGACTAAGCTTCAGTCAGGATGGTCGGCTGCTTAGATCGAACCCACGACCTCTTGAATGCTACGCCAAAATCTCAAGATCTAATGTGCTACTTTCAGGAATGTCGTTTTGGTAAGGAACAGGAATGGTTTTGTAATTCTTATTTTAAGTCTTGGCAAGTCAAACCTAGAAATAGAACTTACATACTTAAGACAACATAGAGCGTTCTTACGTTTAATATTACGTTTTAATTAAACATAAAATCCTAAGAATAAACTAAATAACGCCTAACGACAAATTCATATTTGTTAATGAGTTCCTATTTTAGCATATCAAAATCTTGCAAGCTTCTTAGTCAATCCAGCCATATTGAGTCTCGCCTTTAGAACGTTAACAACGTCCAGTTTGCCACACTTCAAAACTACCATGGATGAGCACGAAGGATCCGATTAGAGGTCAATATCTAGCATCAATCAGCATCACTTATCCTAATCGCCTTATTGCACAGCCCTGTTAAACACCAATTAGCATCATTATTAAAAAAGGATTGTATAATAAACTAGTGACGCTGTTAAGATACTTAATTAATATGATAAATTGTACGATAGTGAAATTTACCAGAATGTTGCACTTAAAATGATTGCGTCTCCAGTTTCCGAATAAAATATTAGCGCGTTAAAATGTATAAAGACCTGAAAGTTATGTTTAGACTTTCGGGAAATGTCAAGACGCTCATAAGCACCATAGCAAATGTCGAAACTTAACATTTTTCCAGAGAATTTTTTTATTTCCAGAGCTGCATAATTCCCGGAAGATGTCAATCGATAAGGAATCTTTAGAGACAAAAGCAATACTAAAGTGAATTTTCAGGTTTTCCAGGTTTAATTACGTACAATACTTTGTGTATATATATTTTAGAATGTAGATTGTAAAGAATTTGAGTTTTTAATATACTTTAATAATTATGGGACCATTTGAGTATTCAAAATTTCAGAACTGTGCAGGTTAATTTTTAGGTGTTCAATTATAGAGATAAAAAGCATCAGAAATTGGCAGTTTCGAGAACCACAGAATTCTCAACAGTATCACCTAACATTATATAACAGATGAACAGATATCGTCAACAAAAGTGTTCCCAAAAGCAGCCGTTAGAAATGCAATACAATTTATAACAACAACTACTAGTGAACACAAACGTGCATTAATACAAAGACACCAAACACTTGAAACTTCTTGCAACGTCTCACCTGCGAAGAACATTTTTCATCTTGCAAAAGCTCTCCAGAATCGGTTATCACACTATCCGATTCCTTTTCTTGTTTCACATCGCTATTGATTTCCAGGCATTCTTTCTTACTTTCATTTTCATCGGCTTCACCTAAAGCCTTTTGTAATTGTTTAACTATTTTTATCGACAAATTAATTTCTTCGTAGCTTAATTTCTTTATAAAATCTTCTGCATTGGTTTCAGTCTTTGTTGCAGGTGAACTGGATGGCTGCAATACAAAAATAAGGAAATATTAAATGAATCGTAGTGCTAAATAATTCAAAGATAAAAGCTAATAACTACGTACTTTGCTTTGGTGTAAAGCTCATATCAGTCTTAGTGACAGCATTGGATGAAATTAATAAATATTCGATTTAAAATCGTTATGTTTTGGTGTTCTGAGATTCTTGATTACACGTTTACGTTATTGAACCTTTAATTTAGGATTATACGTAACTAAGCTAACCCTAGCAGTATCCTATCGGGTCAGTATCAGCTCAACTCTGGGGACATCTTGAACGATATGGGATATTGCTCGCCCAGTATTACGCTGATGTTGGACCGATATCCTGTGTTGCTGGGGTATATTGACCTCAAAGAAATAGCCTAAAAACGTATAACTCTCAGAACTCTGTGTCAGCGGAGACATAGCACTACAGTCCTACCTCCTAAGAACATGTCTAAAAGGTTAAATAATCTTACGGTGTTATATAATATTTTCAAAAATATATGCTGCAAAAATATTTTGTCGATCGTAATATGAAATAGACATTTCGTACCATTTCGAGAAAAGTCCCACAACTCAAAGAAATGTGATTTTCAGTTTATTTGAGTGTATCAAAAAACGTATCTTTACATTGAGTAAAAAGGCAATTAGTCAAATGACAACAGGTTCCGGTAGAAACTACTAGTGTCGACTTCCTACTGTGCAGAAACGGTTGACTTAACATCGTCTGAACCAAAACCATAAAACATATTTTAAATTAAACCTAGTATTTTCAGAAGAATGGATATAATATGGTGCAGCCTTGCATATTATTGCTGGTCCAGGTTCTTAAGTGTGCATTTCGCGATATTTGAATTATATTTTTGATGAGCTTTGCATTACAGAAGTTAGATTTTTTAACTAATTCTAATAAGCCAAATATACATTAAGAGTGACTGATTCTCGTGCTAAGGAATCGAGTGAAGTTGTGGGAGTTCGTAAACCATATAATTTTCCTCCCCAGCAAGTAATTTTTGTACAATAATCTGGGATCGAAAAACAGTTAAAAGGGGTTTTGAATTTGAATTTAGGATTTTTAGACAATATTAACTCAGGTCAGATGGATGATGATGGGAAAATGGGTGGAATGAAGAATGTAGGAAGAAACGGAAGAATCCTGAGAAAACAACGCGCATAGTGTTTGTCCATATGAACCTCCAAATGGCAAGACCCGGGATCCCCATCCACTTGGGACGAGCGCCTTACGTATAGCGCGAAAAAAAACTGGAAATCTACGAAGCCCTTCCTAATTATCCCATGGTGATTTCCTTGATTAGAATCAGCTACGTAATAAAACAGGAGCAAATTTTAGGAGAAACGTTGAAAATAATGAAGTGAATATGGGGATATATCTGCGAAATAATGATTTTAAAAAAAACCTTCAAAATGCTATTCAGGACGTTTGATTAACGCGTACAACACGAAGGCTAATTCCTAACGCGAAACCAGGACAAGATTCCTTTGAAGAAATTCCAAAATGTGATAAGTTTCGGAGCTAGAACGGCATCATCACAAATGACGTATCTGAGCACGTAATGACATAAGTGGCTTGCCCTAGCCAATGAGAGTCCAAGTAGTACACAATGCACATGTAAGTTTGTTACTAGCCAACGCAGATTAGAAGGCATCTCTATACTTGCCCATTTTAAAGAATAATAACCTTAACGATAAAACACGTTGCGAAACCTGCCTATGCGGTACTTCCTCTATCAAAAGCATTGTTTAAATGTGTGTAGCTGGAATTACTTGCAGTGTGATTTCCCAAACCCACACCGTTTACGCCATGCTAAACGCCATTAAGCATGCGTTATAAGATATAACGCCATTTGTTACCATGCTGCAGTAACATTGAGCGTCTGTAGATCCAAAATAAACACAATTTTTATTTTTTTAAATTGAACATTTTTCATGTTTGGCATCAGAAATTCACTGTCATTTTCCGTAAACAATAATCAGTCAATCTGTATAGAACGTCGTTTGAAAACACTGGGATATTATTTTTTTTAATGCCGCACATGTTGACACGGAAGAAGACCCATTACAAAAATTAAATTACCTGCATATCTCTATCCGAAAGTAAGACTTCTATACTAGAAAACATTCTTGAAAGTTTTATTTTGAGGTCATATCCCACTTTCTCAAGACAACACTGACACCATATTTTTTTAAATCGTAGTATTGGTTAAAAGCTTTCGAGCAACATTTTCACAAATGTGGCACTAATCTATCTGGCAGATAGCAGAAGTGCAAAATTTCCATTCGGCTGATTCAAAATATAGCTTCCCAAAGAGAACGACATTTCTTCCTTCATCCTGCAAAATTATATATTTTTTCAGTTGTATCTTCTTTTGTTCAGAAGGTACGATTTTGTCTCCCAAAATTACGACAGGTTTTATAACTCATTATACATTTTAATAATGTTCGTTGTATCTTGCTTTTTATTTCCCCAATTGTTCTTATCAATTGATGACGTACATTTGTTACATTCAGTATACGCAAGTCGCTTTAGACTTCCAACGACGTGGTAATAACATTGCTGTACAGCTAATTAAAACTAATTGTTAATGTCTTCAATATGTTATACTTCTTATGTAATGTTACAAATTTATTAAAATACTGCGTCTTTGTTTTCGAACCCTTATAGCATTTGTCTAAACGAACAGAAAATCCATTTTAGGAAATGTGGGACGATCCAAAACATTATAATAATTACCCAATAAAAAATTAATTAAACAACGCAAACCTGAAGTTATATTAATTCGGTGCTTATCAACGCCGGTAAGTAACAATTAGAATTCCTTTAGCCTTCAGCGCGTCAAGAATTTATAAGCTATATTTAGTTTCGTTCGTTTAAAAATCACGCACAGAGCAAAAAATATAGTTGTAGTGTTATTTGTTTGATTGAAAATACTATATGATGAAAATTCTTAGTTTGTATCTTGTGTAAAAATCTATAATTTCGATTGATGCCAGTTATCTTTAGAAGGTGCTATATGATAACTAAAATGAGCATCCGTTAATCTTTTTTAATTTTTTATTACTTCCTCAAATCTCAATAGCCAACAAATTTTCGGAGAAAATGAAATCGTTATTTTAAGTAAGATATCCCGTTATTAGTTTCCTGGTCATCGATACTAAAATTTTCTGATTAAAGGAACTATTATCAACATACAATATTAAATATTTAGGAAATATTCGTTGAAAGATCATAAGTTTAGTAGCATTTCCCACACACATTATTAAAAGGTATATACCAAAAATTATATACCCTTAACAGAAAGATGAGTATCCTCCATGTTAATTCGACGTATCGAGTTTCGACACTAGCAGCGCCACTCTGTCACCGACGGAAATTCGCAACACCTTTGGTTAATCAATGTTTCCATCCACTGAGATTAGTTACCAATGGTAGCAATGTTACCATATCAGGAAAGAAGTTACCAAACTGACAGTGTAGGAAACCTATCATTACTACCACTGTGCGAACAGTGTTGCAACCTTTGTGTTAAATGTAGAAAAAACACCTTACTGCTGATTGCTCTTAATTATGTGTAACGTCTTTCTCCGTGCAGATAGTGTAAGTGGTCGTCAGACATTCTCATGCTACATTTGTTCTTGTCCTCATCCTTACCTCACAGCTTAAAGATGCGATAATAAACTCATTTTATGGGTGCTTCTCCACTATCTACACGCGATCCTTTAAAAACACACAGTGAACGAAAGCATGTTAGTAGTAAAGTCCGATTGTTTTACTTTAAACTACCGGCTTTTACGAATGTACAGAATTGTAGTTATGTACTCACCAGAAAACACACACACACACACACAGTAATGAAACGTATTATTTTTGTTTGTTCCAAATACCATAGGCCGACCTGATAGTCGTGTGGGTTGAGGCGCCAAGCCAGCAACTCGAATCGCTTCCAAATCCCGGTTGGAGCATGGATGTTTGTAAATTCCAGAAACTTAGCAGCTAATGGACTCGAGACGGGCCAAAGTAATTAGTTACTAAAATGTCCCCAAAATTTATCTATAAATACCATACAATATACCGAGCCAGCGAAAGCGGTCAAATTCGATTTATCAACGGTACCTGATTTATGTTGAGAATGGTACAGTTACGTTCCAGAGACAGACTCGACGGGTAACGTGAAAACAAAGGCGGGTTAGTAGTCAATTTGTATAATTTTTAGTTTTTACTTAAATGCAGAATGTTAAAGCTACCCAAAAGCGGAGCTAACGGGTGCTGTTACTATAAAGAAAGCAATGCCGAGAAAAGTGAAGCCGGTTTAGTGATCATTTCGAAGGTTTTTAACACTACATACTTTCACTTACGTGCACTTGCGTCGCAAAGGCACAAAAGGTTATTTTTCACGAAAAACAGTAATGCCGAGTGAACGAAGGTGGGTTAATGATGGGATTGAATATTTTAATTCACTTCTTATCTCATCTCATTTCTACAGAGAACGGTGGAGTTATCTCTTCCAAAAACGAGCCAAACGGAATTCTTATCGCAAAACAGTAATGTCGAGTAAGCGAAGGCTTGCGGGCTAGTAGTTAGATTCAATGTTTTTTTAACAGATTTACTTTTACATACGTATTGAATGGTAGAGTTACTTCCTGAAGTTGGGGCTGTTTTTTACGCCCTTGTGGCCGCTTTTACATTCCACGTTAGTAGTTCAAATTTCGGCACCCAAATGGAGCATTTAATTTCCATTCCCGCATCACTATCCCACAACTACTTGTTAAATCGCCAGTTTAAATTCTACGCACATACTTAACCTTCTTCACCCAGAACAGCAACTCCAGGAAATCTGTATATCCACTTCAGACCTAGAGGCTGCTGCTTGAAATCAAGTTATAACATTTCCTCCTTTACCTTAACAGGCACATTGTAGTACAAACTAGATGTGTAGTATTTAATAAATATATGATGTGATAACCAATAGAATAACAATTTCATTTTTAATAAATCCATATACTTACATCTAAACGTATTAAAAGTATATTTATAGAGCTGGTTTCTTCATCAAGACTGGCACTAAAAGCTATAAACTCGCTTTACGACTTTCAACCACTCGGCACCTTGATGTACAATACCATTGATTTTATATATAGCATTAATACAAACTAATAAAGAAATTTATTAATTGTTTTTAAGAAAAATAAATAAACACGTGATTTAACTAAATAAAAGAACGGATCAGTGTCCAGCTAAAATGAATGACCCACAACAAATAAATAAAAGTAATTCTGTTTTCTGCTTGTACACTACGATCCAAATGTATTCTCTGCAAACGCATGTGTAAGTTATTCATCAATGCTTGATGTCAGTTCATAGGACAATTCCAACGAAGCCAGGGAGTAATACTGTTCTCTTTCTACTTACGTTTCGCATCAGAAATAAATTGCGGTGACCTACATCTCATGGAGCAACTAGTGAAGTTAGTCTTAAGTTAATCATATTAATGGACATACCGAGGTTCATCAAATTTCCTCATCCTCTTACGAATTTTAACTCTATTCTGCCCATAGGTGTAAGCTCTCCTCTTAGCTCGGATTTGGAATGAGGTTTGTAAAGGGTACATTGATAATCATAAGATAACCTATTGAAATTAAAACCTGTCAACAGAACAAATCTTCACCTTAGAACCAGAAGGTACCATGTCCACTTCAACTACTTTTGAGAAAAAACAGTTTTAAAGTTTGAAGTTCCACTTAAAATCTGTATAAATTCATTATATTTCTATCAACTTGGAGGTCGTTTTGTGAGATAGTACTTTTCGGGTTGTGGGTTGATGCCCTTCACTACGAAGTCTTTGACTGCAGTGTTAACTCCATTTTGCCAAAAAGTGGACATAGTACCTTCTGGTTCCAAGGTGACGAAATCCATACTTTATATAATCTTAAAAACACACATCATCGCTCTACAAACTTCAATTTGAGTGTCATGAAGTACTTTAAGAACGGGTCTCTGTCTTCTTTGTTTCCCATTTCCAGAAACATTTAAAGCTATTACTAGATAGAAGGTAATTGCTACATTGCTACATTTTACATAAGCAAATGATACGAAATGTTTGAATATATACATATAATATTGCTACATTTATTCTCTGCAACTCAATGAAATCAGATAATTACAAACTATTCAATTTCCAACAATTTTTACTTATATTAAAAAAGAAGACAGCGAAACCCACTCTTCACCACAAATGTACTTTATTGCACTCGAAAATCGTAATACGGGAGTTGGGAACACAAAACACAAAATCTATTGAAGGACCATGTTTATTTTTAAAAATTAGTTAACTTTTACAACATTGTAATGCACATATAGCTATTTCCGAATGCAATACAGGAGAACAGAAATATAAAAAAAAAGAATTTCTCATTCCACGCCTGAGGTTTTTTTTTACCATTTTTACTTTCCTACGTTTTTAGACTTCAGACAGGAAAGCAAACACCTTGAGAATTTATCAAACCACATTACAATAACATGCAACTTACAAGTATTAAACAACTAATATTTCACTACTCCTTTTTTAATTTCTATTCAACACGTACACAAGAAATTCACGACAGGTACACAAAGTAACGCAATGATGGGTAGAAGTCGAGTTTAACTGAGTACTCGGTTAATCCCGACTTTTCCTTAATTAGTGACCATGAGAACGTGGAGTTTAGGTAAGGTTATGTATCTTTACAGTATTTTTAAACAAAGAAACGATACACAACCGTAAGTGTAAAGATACATAACCGTACCTAACCTCCACGGTCACTAATTGAGGCACTAGGTTAAACTTGACTTCTCCCCAAAGATGGGTTAGTTAAAGTCAGTCTAGATTGTTCCATTTTTTTAAAATGATTATATGATATTTCTGTTCATAACACAGAAATACCAGCCATGAGGCGGAAGGATACTATTGATAAATTTGAACTAATTTATGGCCCTTATGTATCTCAGGCACAGGTCGTTATAGGGTGAGGGAAAGGATGTTGGTACTTGACCAGAGCCTAGTTATTTAAAAGCTGTCAGGATGGGCAGTTGCTGAGGTCGGTCTCAGAACCTTCCGATTGCTAAGCCAAAGCTCCACTAACTGAACTACGGTCGCTCGGTTACTAATTGATGAGGCTGCACCTTCTACGCTATTACAGCACTTGTTACCCTCAAGACAGAGGTAATCAGGAAGACAAAGGATTAAAAAATAACCAGCACTATGATTACCTCGTCTGTTGTGGTCTCGTGAATGTACTGGGCGGCCAGGTGACACTGGGAAGGTTGAGC